>LR737387.1:698820-760629 GCA_902655005.2 Marronus borbonicus | reverse complement strand
TTTTGCCTTACAAAATCAGATGTATTTTTCGTCGTGTCAGGATAGTTTTCGTACGCACAGTATCCTTACATTGATATCAATATATTTGTGCAAATTATTCACTTATATATATATATATATATATATATGTTAACAGAAACCATCCCAAGAATCTGGTTCGTAATTACAGCTACAGCACTAGAAATAACAGGAAATAAGTTATGTTAGGCCAAACCATTTCAAATAAAATCGGCAATAGTAATAGGTGTAAACTTTCTCGACAAACTGACAAGGGATTTGCTCGCATCGGGAACTGTAACTTTGTTCAAAAGTAGACTAAAACGTCTTTTACTATCGATCCTTACAACTTATCGGAATTTGAGGCGAGCCTGTCGCTCAGGGAATTGTGGTGATATATATTTATTATTTGTTGTATATGTACCTAAAAGCCCCAGTCTTCTACACATCAAGTGTCCTTATTGTAATGTAGGCGTAGATTCGGTATATTGCATATGAAAAGAACGCAAGTTTCACACTTATGCAACGTATTCTACTTTTTTGACTAACGTATTGAATTTTCCAAATCGATGATGGACGAAATTAACAACCAACTCGGTTTAATTAACCAGACTGTTTTTTCCGATGAAGCATAATTTTCTCTTAATGATACTATTAATAGGCGTACTTGCCGATCATGGTCCTCATTGGATGATCCAACATTATACACAAAGGCCACAAAAAATAAACGCGCGGGAAGGAAATTGCGCACAATTTTAAATAGGGATAGATATTTAGGCTAAAGAATCGAATTATTCCAACTGTTAGAGCACTATTTCGTAATGATGAGGAGGTTAAAGAAGAACTAATAGTCAATAGTCTAAATCCTGATGTGTGATTCCAGCAAGATGGGACACCATGTCATTACCAACTCAATAATAAAAATTATTTAAATAAAATTTTCCGAAATTATTGGACAATCATCAAATTGTGACCTTATGGGGACATTTAAAAAAACAGAGTTTTCTGCAACCAAGTGGAACAACGGTCTACACGGTATACAGAAATACACTCAGAAATTCGATGCGTGAATTCCATGACAGGCTAAGTCATTGTCTAGCTATTAATGGTGAACATTTTGAACATTTGGTTTATTTATTTATTTATAGTTTCTTTTCAAATACAAACGTAAGTTATGACGTCGTAGGTCAAAATTAGCAATATTTTTCCTTGCATAACCCGGGAAAATTTTCTCCAAATAACTTTTATGTAAAGAGCAGCTGCAAAGATTGTTCCATACAACTCCAAAATGTTGTATATTGCCAACCTCTATGTGTCGCCTAGTTTGTAACCGTCTTCCCTATTAAAATTATTAATGTTCTTCATTATTACCAATGACTGCTTTACAATCCTCTGGAAGTAGTAACTGCTTTCAGCATTTCTGTATTATATATTGCGTCCGCTCTTTTTAATGTCCACAGGTGCATTGCAATTCGTAAACCTATTTAGCTTGCAGTTTCAGTAACCGTTCCATGTTCAAAAACACAAGGTGTTCAAACTTCCTTACTGTGTTGTGCCTAACTTTCAGATTTTTTTGCATATCAATTTTTAACGTACAAAACTAATTCTCTAAATTTAAAAATAGGTTATAAGTTTTAGAAAATTACTATTTCACAAAAAAATAGAAATTGCTTTTAGTCTAGTTTCTGCATATTGATCAGCATTGTTGTTGACATTGAATTCTTTAAAGACTAAGAGTAACTTGCATGAACAATATATTTTTCAAGTTTCTTTCCAAGCAATTAACTCTCAATCTAATGAATAATCTAGCGACACATTTTTCGCAAATTCCAGCCGAACCCTCCGCGTGCACATTATTATCATAATCATAAGCATGTAACATCCATTACAGCGAACCTAATGGGTCACAAAGCCCTCGTCCTCGACCATAATTCTCGTCGTCATTCGCGCTGACAGCGAGACTTTAATCAAAGCTGACATACATGTGTGGCCACACCCTCCAGAAACGTCTCAACGTATTAACCACGAAATGAGCCGTGCATCGAGCAGACAGAAGCCCTCGTTTTAGTTTGCGATGATGCTTCTCGGCCGTATTTATGGCGAATCGAGCAAATAAAATACGATTACGAACTCATTAAAGCGTTTTTTTTTCAATGATGGAAACTCGGATATATTTGCCCTGGCATATGTAGAGCTTGTGATACATTTTTTCTTTGTCAGCTTCGCTTTTAACCTGTAAATGTACAAAGCTGGAGTT
Organism: Marronus borbonicus; assembly: GCA_902655005.2. Classification (NCBI taxonomy): domain Eukaryota; kingdom Metazoa; phylum Arthropoda; class Insecta; order Coleoptera; family Scarabaeidae; genus Marronus; species Marronus borbonicus. Next base: position 758,375 of record LR737387.1, on the reverse strand, counting down.
GTTGGAGGAATATAAAGCTTTTTTCGTTATATTTACAGTTAGTCAGCTAACAACCGTATTTTGAGTCTAGATGTTGATATTTGTGTGAAATTTTTCTGCACTTACCAACTTAACCAAATCATGTTGCGGCTATCCGTACCTATTTGTTTAGATAAACAAATGAATAACATTGTATGCATTTTTCGTGTAGTGTATGGACAACATATTTAGTGTAGAATCTCGCTTTTTAGTGCAAGTAACCTACATGATTTAGAAATTTCTGAACCGTATAAAACTTCAAGTAAAAAGGTTTTTGCAGTACACCTTGCACTGCAAAAACCTTTTTACTTGCCGGTGGTGAACCTGCACCAGATCGTATCTTAATTTTCAAGGGACAACGACATTTGGAAATGGTACCTAACGTAACGATTTGTTTTATGAATAGATCATTCTAAATTGCACCTAATTTATTTGAACAAGTGTACATTATTTTCATAGAAAGAAATGGAAGAGTATATGCTGCCTTTTATGCTCTTTCATCTCGCAAATTTAGAGATGTTTATAATAAATTATCTCATATGTGACAAAACTTACGACGGAACACTATAAGGTGTCACTCACCGATCAGATTGAAAATTGTAGGGCCCACCGAGTGTTGTAAAACGCCGCTTTCCGTTTCGGCGTTCAGGGGGTAGAAGCTACTCCTTGAATCTCGACGATTTTCAGATTTTTGCAATTTACACCGTCAAAAAAGATGATTTTTATTTGAGTTTGTAGTGGAAAGCGGCAGCATGATACACCTTAATTCAAATAATAATGTCCATTTGCTAATAGTTACATAACTATAATGAAAAACAAATACAGACTAGAAATGTTCCACGTGAAACAGAGTTACATGATGTAATAAAAGATATAATTAACACAAACGCTTGTGAAACTTTCTTTGCGTTTGAGACCGACAATGGATTAGAATTTGAAGATATATTTCGTCCACATGCTACGGAGATTGCAGATGAAGGTGAGCCATCTTCATGCTCTGGTTTGGAGAATTTTGAGAAGAAATATGAAGAAACATATGGACTGGAATATGGATTCCGATTATAAGAGGAAGACCATTGAATGATCAAGACAAACAAATGAGATGATGGCATGCTTCTGTGCAATCCAAATTTAGAAAAGTATGAAATCTTCGGCAATTATATAGATGGGAAAAATATTTATAAAGAAGCGGAACACACAGAGGAATGTTATTAGAAATTGCCGAATATGTGTTGTGCAATTTTGCAGAATCTGTGGACCAGAACGTAATTGTTCATAATATAGATATTCGCACTGGGCATTAGAAGCCAACGTTAATGTTAATTTAGAAAATCTTAAAGCATCCCACAATTGGATATGGCAATTTAAACGAAGAAATTGAATAGTGTCTAGGAAGATTAACATTTGTCCAACTCTAATTAATTTTTGTGATTTTTCCCTGCTCTCACCTTTATTTTTATTTAAATCATTATGTTAGAAATGTTCATAAATCAATACTTTTTTGTTGAATGTATTCTACAAAATATTATCTGTGTGCATATTTTGCCCCTTTGCATTTAACCCCTTCTCCACAAGGGGGCGGGGAGATAGTGGTAGGTGTGATAAAAAAATCTCATCCGGGCTAGTTCTATAGACCTACGAAATGTGTATTTAAAGATATACATATATATTTTTCATTTATTAGTAATAATAGCGCAAATTGAAAAAATCCGAAAAATCGTCGAAATTTCAGGAGTAGCTTTCACCCCCTAAACGTGAGATTCCGCCGAAACAGAAACCAATGTTCTACAACATTCAGTGGGTCCTACAATTCTGCCAATTTGATCGGTGAGTGGCACCTCAAGGTGTTCCCTTGTTAGTGCCAACTTTAAATCCACAATCATTACCTGTTTCTGAATTAGCCACTTTACAATATGTTCAAGCTGTCAGGAAGCAGGGTACGAGGATATTTTTTCCATTTGGCAGAAAATATGAAAAATCATTTGAGTGAATTAGGTCTAACAGATCAGTACAAAAATTAAGCTAATTTTGCTTCATACGCCAAAATGGCTGTTGCTTTAGAACCTATACCAATACTCAACTTGGATAAGGATGGTTTGGGGAACAGTACCCGGTTTATGTCGCTGCTTTCCGAACGGCAGGCATGCGTTTCTTTGGCACTAGAGGGTGCTAAGAAATGTCGAGTTTGTCGTTTTGAAAGTTGGGGCATTAGCTGTGAGGCAACAGCGAAAGAGGGTAGAGATAAAAAATACTCTCGAAACCACGCTGATGACGCCGAGTAGGCAGAAACATGTTCGTGAGTTAGTGTATTTTTTTCTACCCTTTTGTTGCGTTTGCCATGAATTATTCAATCAATACCATGAGGAAGCTATCTTAACATTAATTTTTTTTAACAATACATACGTATATTGAGAAAATACCACTCCATAATATCAAGTTGTATTCTTATAACAAATATGCTTATTTATGCAACTGTACATAACATTTTCTAGTAGTATTTTAATCAATTTGAAAGCGCGGCTAGTCGTCTCTGCGGCGAGTTGGCCGCATCGAGTTATCCCATTGCGACTCAATTTGCAGTAGTGTTAGTTTCTCGTGCACGACATCAAAATATATATTAAATTTAGAGTGGACTCTCGTAGTGTATATTATAACTGCACCAAAATATAGCAATCCTGTCTGTAAATGTAATCTATTTTTTATGTCCAACCAACTTGACAACAATTTATCGGTTTTATTTCCTCTAATATTACAGATATGATGTTACGGACTAATTGATTGTAATTTAAAAAGTATAACGAGGGAGTAAAATGGTAGCAGTTTGATAAAGTGCATCGGTCAAATAGATCAAAAGGCTAAAGTGTAAATTAATAAACTGGATTTAACTCTGATGTCGTGGGTGTAAGAACTCAACGTTTGAACTGTATTAGTATTGAGATATTAGGAAATTTTCGATAACAATGGTGGCTTCATTGAGAAATTTCAGGAGTTACTTCCATGTAGACAAACTATATGCGAATTTACGAGGTTACATCGACAGACGTAAGAGATTGTAGGCAAATCAAAACGATAAAGCATGAACACAAACCAAAGCGGTAAGGGTGAAAAATCCGTCAGCTCTGGAAAAGTGGAGATTCCATTTGTCAAAGAAACGAAACCTTGAGTTATGGGTCGATCAAAGACTTGGGTCTCTCACATCAATCAAACCATCAACAAATCTACTATTGCTTAGGCAGATGTAGAGGGTTATGTGCAAAAACGTGGGGATTAAGCCAAAAAATGATTATATATGAGGGTCATCAGACCAATAATACATATGGCTTGGTGATACGGTGCAGGAAGACATTATAGGTAGAGGCAATGAGGCGGTTAAGTGTGTGCGCCACGGGGTCATGAAAAACCACACCGACAGGCTGGAACCAGTACATATACACATCCAAGGAACAAGCTAGAGACTAATGAATGGTCAACCTTCTATAATTAAATCGCATGGTGCAGATCATCAGAAACTGTTAAACGAACTCAAAGCAGCGCCAATAACGAACAAGTTCGGTGACGCCATCAGTCTCAAAGATAAGAACTACAAAACGGTAATGCCAGATAGAGAAGAATGGAAGAAAGACCCACCTGTTAAAACCGAATCTATCTGGTACACCGACGGTTCAAAGACTGAGACTGGAGTTGGAACCGGAATTGGTGGGATTAGACCAAAAGTATGTAAATCACTAAGTCTAATTCAAAGCGCCACAGTATTTCAAACTGAAATAGAAGCAATGCTGGGGTGTATTGAAAAATAGAGAAATAGGAAGTTAACTAGCGATGTATTGCTATCTATTCAGACAGTCAAGAAGTGATAGAAGCACCCGACTCCACACAGTCGAAGTCGACTGGTATGAGAAAGCATGAGTGCGCTCAATAGATTACGTATCTCAGAAATGGGCTCGCAATATCCAAAAGCCGAAACCTACCTACAAGGATCACTCACAATGGTGCATGGTCTAGTGAATATACCAAAACTAACGTGATTAATCTAATGAGGGACAACAATAGATCTGAAGGTCGCAGTGGGACAAGCCAGAAATAAAAACTACGACGCCATAAATAAAGAACAAAAATGTTCAAAAATTACAAAAATTATGTGGCGTTCTATAGATGTCGAAGAAAGTTCAACATAGACATTATATAAAAAATTTGATGACAGCAGAAACCTGCGGTAAGAAATTTGTGAAACTTTCCTTCCACAGAATGTCGAAAAGTATTGGTAAAGTTCGCGAAATTCGCATAAAAACCTTCTTAGCAATTTGAGACACAAACCAGATATGAAAGGGAAGGTCGGGAATTTATAAAATTACATGTAGTGACTGTGACAAAACCTACATTGGACAAACGAAACGAACAATTCGCACGAGATTCAAGAAGCACATGGCATGCTACTGAAACGGAAAAAAGAATTATCAAGTATTGCACGACACATAAACAAATCTGTGCGTAATATTAAATTAGAAAACTATAAATTAATTCAGAACATAAATTCGTAACGCAAATTAGACGCTTACAAAGTTATTTGTATGCAAATAAATGTAGGTGTGGTAAAGCGGACACATGTTTTGCGTTTCCTGCTCTACAGACTTTTTCGTTTGTTTTCCGTATATTTCACATGTTTCAGTTTTAAGGTGTATAAGCGGCAAATGTAGTTACTTACATATTTTTTTCTCACATAATTCGGCCGTATGGTTGATAATAGAAATCCATAAATTCTGCAAACAGCTGTCCTGAATTAACCAAATAACTTGTGTGGTGCAGAGTACGCCTATACGTTAGTGTAATTTGCTATAATGTTACGTTGAAAATCTTGGAATTTCTGAATACCTCTCGCATAGTTATACAATTTCGAAATTTCTTGAAGTTAACACCTCCAACAACAGAAATCTATAACAAAATATGTAGCTGTGACGCGTTTTATCGATCATAACGCATGTCATCGCTTCTTCCCATCCCAGCTACTTAATTATATTAAATTTAATAACGCTGCCGTCGTGCTATCCTTCATATTCCATCTATGCCGTTCTCTCTTCCGCTTTCTGCGTTGGTGATGAAATGCTAGGAAATATAATTAAAGAGAGAATCTTCACCGCCTCGCCTAGCTGTCGCAGACTGACAACAGAGGCGCTGCATTTCTGGCAGCGGCCTTAATCAGTTCGAGATACGCTCGAAAACGGCCGCTAATAGGAAGGGTGTGTACCTAGCACATATGTATGTATGAAAACCGACGTCTGCGTGCATAAGCAATCGAACCACCACGATTACGAAAATATTAATTACAGAACGTTCTCGTGCCCAACCTTGTCTCCCTACATACTGCAAACAAAAACGAACAATTACCAGGATAAAGGAAGTTATTCACTGATGAAATATTAACGGAGACGTAATTGCAAAGAGAAAACGTGGATAAAGAACTCACTGTGAACTTCTAACAGGTTGGAGTGTAAGAACGTGTATTTAAGTGGGTGACAGCAAGTGTATTTATGTAAGTGACAGCATACTCACAGATATCTAAATTCAATTGAAGAAATTGATTACATTTTACACTTCTTTTTCTCTTACATACGATACTGCGAACATGATCCCGGTCGCTACATACAGCTTCTATATTTGTACTTTATTTCCTTATTCAGTTTGCAATAAAATCGTACAGGTATTTTCATTTGTAAAGTTATTTTTATTTATTTGATGGGGTGTGAGTTCAATAACTAATGCAGAAATACCTTCACATGTTTATTTAATCTCATGGTGTGTTTTTGTAGTCATTTTTTGAATGTTCTCAAATAGCGAACTCGTTAAAATGATTAAAATATCTCTGTTGGATCGTAATGAAATAATACCAGGTACTGTATCAGGAAGGTTATAGCTTATAGGCAAAGAAAAAAGGATGGTTGTTAATGGCAATTTGGGACATAATATCCCGGTTTTATCCCTGTGCTTACGTAGTTGCCAAGCGCTTATACCTAATCTTTAATTTTATCTTGAAGCATTCTAAATTTCCATCTGTCTACAAATTAGCAGGAATTTGTCCATTGCTCTGCAACTTTTCAAAAGTACGTGAACACGTTCTCTTTACTAATTTGTACTCGGAGCTACGCGGATGGATTTAGAAACAACAGCGTTTAACCATCGCTAACCTAGTCTGTTTTTCTCAATTTAAATAACAATAAACAACAAAGGCCGAGTCGAAGCTATTTATTTATTTCGACTTCCAAAAGGCGTTCAATAAGATAGATCATTTTATCTTTCTTAAAAAATTTAATTCGTTTGGATTTTGACTATGAGGTTATTGATACTGCTTTGCTTTATACGATATCATCTACATAACTCTTCCCTCTTTGCCACCCGCAAATGTAATGCTAATTCGATAGAAGCACCAAAACCGCTTAGAATACGGCTCGATGGCCCAGTGACAGAAGAGCTTGCCCGTAACTGCGGCAGGGTGCCACAATGCTGATAGCAAACTAAATGAAATTATAATGTAAACAATACACATAGAGGTGGTCGCTTTTAAATGAACAAAAACTTTTTTATTGACATTTTTTGCTTAGATGAAAAACAATATTAATCGGTTTAACAATTTCAATTCGGTTGCAGTAACATAAATTTAATTTTGCCTTTTTTTTATTAACGTAACGCGTGTTTTTAGTTGGAAAAACAGCTGGGGTTACTATGTGCTTCCATTGGCATTCTGCTGTTAGTAGTGTTTTATCAGAGTGCATGAATTAAATTAACAGAAAGAAATTTGTTTCGCCGTACACAAACAAAACCACCTATTAACATTAAAAAAATTTTGTTGAATCAACAAACCTCCTTCTCTCAGTGTACTTATTTTTAAAATGCTTATTTTTAGTTATTAATTGAAACTCTCTTAATAAATTAGTGCTTCAGAATAATCAGTAATTCGTGTAATTTCGTGCAAGTGTTTCAATAAATAAAACAGTTGTCGCTACAACAGTGCGTCAATCATTCTAACACTAATCATAAAGCTAACACATATGTTGCACTAAAATGTTTTTATTCATTGCAAAACTAGTGCAACAAAATAAGTTTGGTAACCATACAGCCATGCTGAATCTGGCATTCCAGTCTTGTTCATTTCTAATCGATCACTGTGTATCAGGAGATAAACTAAAATTAAAGTTAATAAATCCTTGTCTATGTCTTCAAAACGAACATGTTAATTCAGAAATTATTTCTATTCGCCTGTAGATAACGATTAATTTCGTAATGAATATAAATACCCCTTACTCGATACATGTTCAAGTCACATAAAGCCTGTCGCATGACACGAATATGGGTCAAACTAATACAATCAATATCACGTGTCGCTATTAGTGGATCTACATAGTTGAATATTTCGCCTATTGTACATGGTAAAGCGCACAATTTCGCTATTCGTCTATAGTTCAATACTTGTAGTCTGCAAAGGAATTATGGGGGTGGTACATTTGAATACTAATTGCTACAGTGCGTTTTGTCTCCTTTTTACCTTGCAACGATTTCAACAAGTTACATAACATTTTATTTGACTTCAAAATTGGATGTACCTAATTCACTATTGTTAGAGAAAAATGCTGACAAACTTAAATCAGCGGAAAATCTAGTTCTGCCATTTTACTAGCAAGGGCTACTGTCATTATCCATTTTCTCTTGAAGAATTAAACATTTTTTAAATATATAACATACAAGACAAGTATGCAAAGTTACGCAAACTATTTTCTGCGGAAATTTTTAACCGTCACCTTTTCTTTTTCAATTTATATCCCATCCTATCTTTGTCTGTGTTCCTTCGTCGATGACTGTAAGAAGCAATCATGTGCTACACTAATAATAAAAAATAAAAATTATGTTAATTTGTGTGCAATTTTTATACTTCTCATTTATTACTTAATTGACACCAATCTTTTTAATTTATCGGATGGCAAGAAGAAACAATAAGTTAAAATTAAAGAAAATAAAACATAAACAAAAACTGTATAAAATAATATTCCACTACATATAATAAATAATTCTTAACACTAAAACTGTTGTTTATCCCTTTACTAGATTGCTTGAGAAACGTAGCAAAGTAAACGAAGAATAACGGAGCTGCTTTCTTCCCTATGACTTCAAATCTCAATACGAAAAAAATAATTTTACGAGACTAATACCCATTACGCTTGATTATTCCATCTGCGTTTGATGATATAAAGTCTGGTATTCCCGCTGGAGCAGATATGGTTTGAGGAAAACTATATACACAAAAATAAGACGAGCGACAAGAACGAATTAATTTTGGGGTTCCACGATCGCAAAATCGTGTCGAAGCATGGCAGAGACGATTTGAAACAATTGTTGGGAAATCTCATATTGATGTCGACACGATACATTCTGAAATTAAAAAGAAGCAGTTACAAGTTCAACGGAGGACAGAAGATAATGTTCGTAGAAGAACTCTATCGCCAATTCGTAAGGAATGCATTGGAAGCGATAGAACAATACTTCATTGTAGACGTACATACACTCTAGGAGTGACATAGACATATAGGTTAAAAGCAAAAACTTAAAACGTAAAAAGTAAAGAAAAAACCTTTTAATGCTACCCAAACTAAACTGTAATTCTGTATTGTACGAAGTCCTTCAAAAAGCAGAGAAAAAAGTCACTATTGATTATACAGTTGTCGGGAAAATCATTTGTCGGGCAACCGCGTTATCGGGCAGCTGAGGGTCGGTCAAACATTGAACCCTAACCTTCGCGGCCAAGCGTACCAAACCAGTGTTGACCGCATGTAGAGTAACAAAACTCCACTACAAAACACTGTCGTCCGCTACTAAGGCGGGGGGAAGACGGTTACAAACTAAACAACACATGAAAGTAGCAAAACACATTCTCAAGCCACGAAAGTGACAGTCCACAATCCGTGCAGTCATAGATAAGGTTCATTAGACCGGAACGGATACAACGCCTAACTTTCGAAGAAGCTGACAATATGAGCGTGATTCAAGAAATCATTAAAAAATGATTTGCTTCTAGTAAGGATCATTAGTTACTAGACAGTCACTAGGCAGCTGTCAGAGCCTCAGTTATATCCGTCACACGGTTCTATTTTAATTGTTGATTTAAGCAAAGAATTTTTGTTAAAAGCCTTGAAGCCTCGAAAGAGATCAAAGCTGAGTTAAATGAAGTTCATGGCACATTTGCTCCTGTGTTAGCAACTGTTTACAATTAGGTAAATGAGTTTAAACGTGGCTGCACATCCACAAGGTGGAAGTGACTGCCCCCGAAATGGTGCGCGAAATAGTTGAGGTCATAGCCATATTACAAAATATAGTGTTTTCAATTTTGCATGAAGAATTGGGTGTGAAAAAAACTCTCGGCAAGATGGGTGCCGCATTTGCTCTCACGTCAGTGGAGAATAAACGCAATGATGCAATCGACTCTGAGGCTGTTTTGTCTCTTTTCAGTCGCAATCCTGACGAGTTTTTCCTTCGGTACATAACTATGGACGAAACATGGATACACTACAACACTCCGGAGACAAAGGAACAATCAAAACAGTGGGTTTTCGAAGGCAAAGGGGCTCCGACGGGCGAAGAGAGTGAAATCGGCCATGTAATAATAGCCTCGATTTTTTAATGCACGCGGCCAAAATTATGGAATTAATGTTCGAATTAGTGCAGCATCCACCGTATTCACCGAATTTAGCCTCCAATCATCAGCCAAACAGATACCTATTTTGAGGACCTTCCGAAAGGGTTTAAAAAAGGTGACGAAACGCTTGGAAAAGTGTATAGAGTTAAAAGAAGATTACGTATGAAAAATAAATAATAATCTATACTGAACGGACCACGTATATTCACGAAATGTCATGTACAGTATTGGAACAAACTTGACAACATCCCAAAAACATAACTTGAAATATATTTTTGTTTTACAACATTGGCGGTAAGTTTTACTGAAGCTTCATTTGCATGAATTTACACCGCAACCTTTAAGATTTTGAACTTAACCCATTTTAGTATTATCTTGCTTGATACGTATGATATTGAATAATCCATAAAAAAATAGATTATAAAAAGTATTGGACGCGAATGGATTAATGTAATTAAAAAATAACATTAAATTTGAAAAGAACTAACAAAATTACTTTATTATAACATTTATTCGAAGAATAATAACTTGTGTATGTATAGAACACACACAAATTATTATAGCAAAATCTAATATATGTTTATCAGCTTCTTTAAAACAATGCATTTTATAGAAATATATTTTTATGTTGACAGACCAATAAGGTTCCGTTTATATCTGATATATACATCCACCGCGATTCTTTTAAACCAGCTTCTCGTAATGGAACAATGTTAAACGTGAAAAATTCTCTGTTTTAGATCGTAAAACAATGAAGTCTTAATAAACCTCGCGAATTCGGCTCCATAAATCCATTCTACCCGCGATCCTAAGAAGCTATATCGATTTAAGACCTAAGTAGTTTGTTTTTCGAAACGCGACAGCGATGCTACTTCGCTCGACATCGTTCCGTATTCCTCCTCTGAGCTCACTGTACGACTTATTCCTTCTAGTTCTTAGTCAGCTCATGCCCCTCATATAGTTCGGCGAACTATCTAAACCCTCAATTAAATTGTTTTCTCCACCGGGGCGAGCTAATATCGTTCCGGAAGTGTACGATTAGTTTTGCTACAAGCGTAGACCGCGTACAGCCCGGACGGTGCACTAAAACAAACGATGTACAACAAGAACAATTGTCTATGATGTAGAGTTTAATAGAAGTTAATCTCTAAATTCTGAAACTAACTCTATATCTTAAATAAGAGTCATTTCATATTGTTATAAGTTTACTTTGACAATTAGTTAAGTTCAAGTTTATTTCGTAGCTATTTTTGTTATTTAAACGTAATATATAGAATCGTCCTTATACAATGATAGGTCTTAGTAGTAGCCTTCAGATAATAGCTGTAATCTCACGGAATCTGAAAATTAAATACATCAAGCGCCTTGTGTACAGCTACGGTATATGCATGATGTATTACGTGATGTATGCAGTTTTTTCTTTAACCTAGTGACCTAGGTAGATCGCGGTGTGCACCTAGGCGGAACTTAAATATCTTAGACTTTTATCAGCTTAATTTGAACGCTACATATACAGGATGCTCAATCTGAATTCCGTTCTATAGGTAACTAAGATACAATGACGATTAAGTTACAAAACAATTCATTTTTGCCGTAGATTCAGAAAAAACAATTCACTGTACTAGTTCACCGGAAATGGCGCCAACTTTGGTTTTTAAATGGAACACCTTGTATATTTATACGTTTTCTAAATCTACGAGTTATTCTGCGTTTGAGTGTGTCATTTTAGTAGCCAAATACTTACACTTGCTTTTGCTGTATTAAGAAGCATACAATATAACAGCACAACAACAGAAAATAGAACGGATAGATAAGGGTATTGTTCATTTTTGTCATTATGAACTATTCACAGATTAGCTCTTCTTGAAATGTTGTGTCTTTGCCTTTCCTAAAATTCAGCCATCAATATTGAACAGTAAATTTTGCACATTTTCGACAAATTTTTCACAAATCGCCGGTACTGACTGTCCGACCTGTACCTGTCCCATATCTGTAACAAATAAGTTTTAAAGTATCTTTATATTTGTACTATGTAGACATTCTCACAGGTTTTGCTCGTAAAGACTAAATTTTGTTACTATTCCTTGGAGAGGATAAATAGAGTATAATACATGAAACTAGACTTGGTTACACATCAACGTGGATACCTAAATGAAGCTTCAAATTTATAAAACATTCACAGGGCAAAACGTGAGTGCAAATCTCCAGCTGAGCATCAACACAGCGCATACCCTCGCTAACGCCTATTTTTTTTTCCTTTTTTGAGAATGAGAAAGGGATTTACATTTCCTCTCGCGTCGTTGTTGCTGAAAATTTCAGCGGAAAAATTCATTATTCAAAGGCGAAAACGAAAGGGAAAATTTGACATGCATACGTTCAAGGGAAAAATTTCTATTAAAAATTCATAACGCTCCAGGATTCTGTGCTCAGATCCTATGGTCCGTAAGTCTACTGCAGCTGTTGGAATAGAGCTGCTTTTATGTTTTTTCTTTTTTTAATTCTTATTTGAGTTTATCGAGAAGATTATTTTCGATTAAAATTGGCGTTCTCAAAGGTGCTTGTAAAGAGAGTAAAGTGATCTTCAGGTGTTATACTTTGAAGAGGCTTAATTTTTGATACGTGCGCAAAATTTATACAGTAGAGCACAGTTTTCCAAAGAATTAATTGCTTTTCCACTACGGATCGATGGCATACATACATACATCAGTACATCACTAAACTGAACACTACAGATTTAGCGTGGAAGCAAAATTCATAAACATATGTTATTAGATGTTATCCATGTAGAATCTTTTTACAGGCAAGCAAAAGATAGTCGTATAATTAAATGAGATGCACATAGATCGCGCGATATATATAGGGGTTCTCTTATAGCTGATGTTATTCCTTATTTGCAGAATTAACAAAATAGAGAATACGTTGTTATTTGCATGTATTCAGAAATTGTTCACCGAAAGAAGAATAAAGCGTCCTCTACAGAGTTTACAAAGCTTAAAACTTTATGTTTCCGGCAAGTTAACAATTGCTAAACATCAATTTTGTTGTTGGATGTATACAATGAATTTTTTCACATCAAATGGAAACAATCTATGTAAAGTCATATAGGACTACACTGAACGAAAAGTGTACGTAAATACAATAAAAAAAGTACGTTAACGTAACAGTTTTTTTTTATTAAAAATTGTCCAACAAAGAAGTTTATCATTTTAATAAATGCCTGTTTATTATATTGATGAAGATATACTTTCATCGATAAATAATAAATAGATTAATTGATATAATGAATATATTCATTATCTCAATTAATCTATTTATTAATGTCTAATGAAAAATCCCTGAAGTTTGCCTCCTTTCTCACGAAGTAAGTTAATAAATGAGTATTTATTATATTGATGAATAGGTTTCAATTTAATAAACGTACTTTCTTGTAATAAATTTGTTATTAGTAATGTATTTCTTTATTACTTTAACAAAACGAAATCAACGAACACGATTTGTTGAATTTTTTGTTTTTCAGTGAATTCATTCACGGTTTATGGTGAAAAGTTGCCCCAAATAGATATAAAAATTTTCTCAAAAACTATTGGTGTAGTACAAATAAAGGTAGACAATTGCGTACTTGTGATAAATTTCTTGCCTTCATCAAAGTTCACAAGATCAAGACGATCATTCTGCGTTGCAGATCGTTTACTCCGAGGTATCAAGAGAGTTGTACGTGGTTTACAATTGTCGCAAAACTAATCACACGCTTCCGGAACGACACGAACTCCCCCTGTTGGGAGTAAGCAATCGCGAAGTGAGCTGCAAGTACGCGGAGGGGAAAACATCCGGCCATACTGGTCGTCGTAAATAGCGAGAAATAAGTCAGGTTTGCTTAGATGACGTAGATATTATACAGAAAAAAAAACACCGGTTACTATTACTTGCTAAAATTACTGTAAATTCCACGTTGGATTGAGGCACTACGATAATTCTGTTTCACGACCTAAATCGCCAAGGAAATCGAATAATACCCATGATAAAGCCTTCCCAGGGCCTCGTCCTAATCAAACTAACTAGAGGTGTAGGTATGCAATGAATATATGGGCATATTCATACTCAACATCCACCACGTACCGATTTAGCACTCTAAAAGAATTTGATCTTTTCCAATCCGAAAAAACCATCGAGGGAAACAACATTCAAAAGCGATAACTTATAACAACTGTTAAGGATTATTTTGTTGAGAAACCAGAATATTTTGACAACGGATTGATGTTCTGCATTAATTGTGTGTCTGAAAACGTTAGACAACCCGTATAACAACACTTAACGAAATAAAAAATATTCTGGAACAAATGCTGTACAATATAAAATTACATTGAAATATGCAGTGTTCAATTTCCGCAGATCTAGGGTTTTTTAAATGGGACATCCTGCATATTATTACGCTTCTGGATACCAATCTTCGATTCATGTCAACTTTTATCTAAATTCCTTATACCTACCTATAATTTGAAATTACTGCGAAATGGCGCAATCCCTTGATTGCCCGATATATTAATAGCCTTGTACACTAGAACGATGATTCAAATTTTATTTGCTTGAGTATTTCTTGGGGTTTTCGCCAATACACCGCAAACTTTTATATGATCTGTTGTCCACAAGAATGCTGTAGAGATGGTTGCTCAGGCTTAATCCATACTATTTCGATTAATTTAAAGAGAACTGCTTATATTTTTTTTGTGGAATTAGACAAAGAACCTGTTCCAGAACTTTTTATATACATTTTCCTATACGGTCAAGTGGGGTAATTGCAATAGGTTGGTCTCTAGAAGAAATGGCGCTATCATCTCTGACATGTGTTACGTGCTTTGAACTATCTACCGGCCACTTAGTGAGACTACTGTGGCGGACCAGTGAGTTCATTTCTTGAGTAACGTCCATGCCGCGTGCTATGCAAATTGGTAAGCTTTTAGTCAGCTTAGTTCTTAAAAGCAAACTTAAGTTTTTGAATTTATTTGTACGACTGTGATAGTATTTACAATTTGAAATTTGGTGCAAATGTGTCACGTTTGCCAGGTTTAAAAAAAAATATCCTATTCTAATAAAGATAAAAGTAAATGGATGGAAAAGGATACTGAAGATCTTCCTGAGTCAGACAAAGAAAATAAATAAAACCGATGGCTTATGACAGAAAACCCGATGAATCAAACGGATAGTGCAAGCTTTGTAGGAAATGAGCAATTGAAAATGAAAAGGCAGATAACCTGGCCAAAGAAGCAGCAAACATGCCTTCCAGTGATCTTAATTACTTGTGTAAACTTCAAAAGAGCAACATAAAACAAGCAATTAATACATGAAAGGTCAGTCAAAAGACCTTGTACTGAGAAGATGAGAAAGCACACGTGTCAGGGTGGCCAAAGATAGCAAAAATAGCACTATCGTTCAGCAAGGGCAACCTTAGATTACCGGCAGAATTTTTGACAGATTATATAGTTTATTAAAATCCTCCAACTACTCTAACAAGAGCTTCCTGTTACAACTATCTATTAAGGTCGTAATGACTAAAGGCATCTGTGCCATGGTCCGATTGTAATAATAATACAAGTTTAGAAAATAAAGTACCCCGTGCTAATTCAGGTGAAAGTGAATGAATGGAAGAGGAAACCGAATATCTTTTTGAACCAGGCAAAGAAAATAAAGAAAACGATCACTGTGCAATGTTTGTAAGAAATAAATGAGATTACTCAGTCGTTGTCGTGTGGAGACAAAGATTGTATGACGCGAGGTAAATAAAATTTGTTATTGTTTTTTAGGTTATACTAAATTTATTTATGTATCTGAAACTGTTATAAAAAAATTAACCATTTTTTTTTATTACATAAACAATATAATTCCAATGTTTTTGATTCTTTCTTTTTTAATCTCTCCAAATATTCGATGGTGGTGTGTTTAACAGATTTTCTAGTGATTATTATCATTTGTGGCTTAAATGTTATTGTTTTAAAATGCATTTAGAAGTCATCCAATTTAAACAATTAGTGTGTTGATTAAACGAAGGTTTAACTTAGAAGTTGCTAAGCAGTTGAATATTTCTCAAAGTGTGGTTAGTAGAGCATGGAATCGACACAGAAGTATTAGGAAATGCCGCATACAGTCATGGTGGAGGGGGAGAAAGAGCTACAGCTGTTACTGAAGTTCGTCGTTTAGTCCTTACTGAACGAAGAAACCCTACCTTCACAGCATTTAGAATTATTAGCTTCTTCCGACAAGACACACACAAACAATCAAAAGATCCACCACTTACCTACCATTAACTAGAGAACAGCGAACACTAAGAAGTCATTGGGCTATTGAACATGGTAATGAAAACCTCCAAAGACAGAGATCATATCTTTCCACTGATGAGTCTAGATTTCGCCTATATAATTCCGCTGGCCAAATTTTGGCGTGGGGAGCGCGAGGACAGCGATATAACGAAAATTTCATTACATCAACTACTCAATTCGATCGAGAATCAGTTTGCGCCTGGAGAGTCATTTGTTTTGATGGCCATATAGATTAAGTCGTCGTAATTTATGCGACCACGATAGTAAATGACCGCATAGGACATTCGATTAGAATAGCCAGCTTGCTCTTGGAATATGAATTGCGTTGAACATGTTTGGGCTAAAATGTGAACATTATTTAACCGGCTGAACAGGCACTCTAGACATTACAGAAGCTTAACAATATTTTGCAAGACATTTGAGAAAACCTTTCTTAGCCTTCTATTAACAATTTCATTGGAAGGATGCCGAATAGAATGACACCACGAAGGAGGCTCTACACGATATGAAACTAGAGTATCAAATTGATATTACTGGAAGTACCATTTCCATAAACAATCCAAGTCCAAAATAAAAATTCTTGTTTTTGTACATTTCTTTAGCATCCTTCTTTTATTTTTTTACGATTTATGTATATTAAACGTGCTTAAAAGAATCAAATAAATTACAAAATATAGTAAATCTGGAATTTTATTAAAATTAGAAAGCCGAAATTTTATTCGTATATGGTGTAATTCTGCGTTCCGTTTTAATGATCCTTATTTTGATTAAATTCAATAACATGTGTATGCATCACGTTCTAATATTCTTCATACATGCCAGAACAATAGGTAGCAACATCATTTCAAATTCACCATATATTTAAATTAATTACGTATACAATGATGGTTTATGTCTATGCTTAAATGGCCGCAGAAATAGAATTGTGACTTATTTGAGTTAATTGAATTGGAAATATTCTGTATATTGTATTCTGGATGTAGCTACCTATACTCAATTAAAATTAATTATTAATCATACATACGTCCAATGTGCATAATTTCAACTAATTAATTATCAAATCAGTATTAAATAATACATCATTTACCTTACAATCGTGAGGAGCTTGCAAACCAGTCGTTGTCGGAGAATTCATGTAATACGTCAATAACAAAGCTTAGTACTTCTATTAAGAGCAAACTGGCGCGGCTCAGAGTCCATTATAAGGGCACGCACTATATTAGAAGTGTCAACGGTGTAAACACAATAATTTACAACGAATTTCAATCGATTAATTGCACATTTGATGCGGTTAGAGCGTAAATTGTGTTAGATTAGTCTCACAGATACGTAGAATCCGTTTATTTCGTCTATATGTACACAGGTGTCTTGCTTTAAGAAAGAGATTCTTAATAAATTATGAATTTTATAAAGAATTTTATAATATACTTGATTCTCAAACCAATTTAGATAAATAGGAAATAAGTATATAGTACAAGGCGCCCCAAAGGAGTGGTATTTTAAAGAAAAATGTTCTGAACAAACATTATTTAGTTTAAAGTGGTGCATAACCGAACAATATCTTCGACTCTACATATGTCTAGAAAGTAGGTGAACCTTAAATGGAACATCCTCTATATTATATAATTTTCTTATTGTACGCTAAAAAGGGGGTGCACTTTATATAACGAACCATATGGCTTTTTTTAATATTAGCGTTGCTAGAGAACTTTTTTTAAATAATGACGCTGAGGATTCAGCAAAGATGACATAGTAGGCGCATTTACAATTTGCAATACTATAAGCACGTACTTGCAGAAGCAATTTCATTAACGTAATACTATACAGCTATTTACTACAACATTAAACAACACCTTAAATTTTTATAGTCGCTAGTTGATACCCTATACAAATCCTTTAATTAATAACAATTCGTATGGAATTTTTTGAGAAAATAACATAACCTCGTAATAATTGCAATAAGTCGTCATTAATTTCTAGATTACCATAATAGAAGAAAATAAAGAACATTTAAAAATTAAAGCAAACGCCCAAAAAGCGTCCTCTAACATGCCATCCTTCATATTTTCGACAGTAGACTGCATTTCGTAAACATAATCTCTCCCAATCCCCCAATAGATTCAGCAATTACACTGACCATTCCATTAAACTTAATTTTTCATACAATTTTGAGCCTTTGCTTTAATTATCTATTATTCTTATTTTTCTTTTAATTTCTAATGTTTAACTTATATGTTCTGTTTATTTTACTTCACTTGTGTGGTGACAATCTAGAAATTGATAACAGCTCATTGCGTTTAATACAAAATCACGTTATTTTCTCAAAAAATTCTGTGCAGAATGTTATCAATGTTTAGTATAAAATGAAAGGGATCTGCATAAGATACCGTGTAGTGAACACAAAACTATAAGGTGCAATTTAAGAAACTCAAATTATACTACTGTACTAAAGTTAGGTAAATGTTCAATGCTATATTAGACAGTTGTATAGTGTTATTTTATGAAACTCCCAATTCACATATATACTTAGAGTATTTCAAATTTTATTTTAGAAAATTCGTGCACACTTCATTATTTAAAGAAATCTCTCCAGCAACGTTAAGAATAGTCATCTAGATTTTTATACAGGAGGAATGGACCAAATTTCAGGAATGCATTGTATAGGTACAAACAATGTAAAAAAACTCTGTTCTTATTCGATTTTCAGCGTGGTTCCGAGAGTATTTTAACTCTACCCTGTATCGCTGGTGCCTCACAATTAATGCCACAGCATTTTACATTTCACAACATTTACTGTGAGGCCACAGCGATACAAGGTAAATTACTCTCGGAACCACGTTGATGACGCCGCGTAGGCAAAAATATGTCCGCGGGTAGTGTATTTTTTTCTGTCCTTATGTTGCGGAAGCGATTTTGGCATTATTTTTTTTTGTTATTGTTTCTACGCATTTTCTCATGTGTTCTGTTGCTAAAAGGCCTTTAATCACAGCTTTCTTAAATTGACCTCTAAACATCTTATGCAGCTACAGAATCCCCATGCCAAAATCCTTAAACAAACACCACATTTGCATATTTTAAATTAGAATAAGTGTGTTGCATTTTCTAACAAAATAATGACAATCTCGCAAATAAAGGCCAAGAGAGACTAACACATATCAAAACAACAAAATTATTGAAATGATTTTGAGCTTCAAAAGGAATGATTCAGATAGCTGATATCTCATATGTGATAAGAAGTGAAAAAAACTTTAATGTAGAACGTAAGTGACTGTTTTTGTAGTCAATGCAAAGATATTTTTACTTTGTTTAAGACTTATTACCTTGAAAACAAGTGAAAGTTAACATTTTTCAATTACGCTATAACTTGAAAACAGATGAAAATCAGGTAACGACGTATAAGTATTTTTTATTTTCACGTGTACAGTACACTTTCGGAATTTAATCGATTCGTCCCGACTCACTCTATGTATAGAGTGAGGTTATTTTTATCGCAGAATCAGAAAATGAAATAATTCTGTTTAAAATAATGAAGTAAGTACGTGTTCACCTACTTTTTGGACACTTTGCAGGGTCGAAAATACTTTGAACTGAATCTGTTTTATCCAAAACATTTTTCTCAAAAATGAAAGATAAAGCAGTAATCGCAAATCGCCACTTGGAAATGTAAGCAACAAGGAAACCAATCCATCTCCCAGTAGATTTTTAAAGTTTTCACTTTTTTTTAAATTACGTCCGAGCTAGGAAAATTAAACAACATATACGCTGTCACACATAAGATCCGCATAATCTGGAAATTGTTTAAATTAATGAATGTAAAGCACTGTTTAGAAATTATCTGTTTTTGCTTAAAAAAATGTCAACATACACATCAGCAATGACATGACTATTTACCATAATTGCTAAATTTGGCATTTTCTTTATTTTTAAAATTTCTCTAAAATGTCAGAAGAAAAAGGTGCCCCTATTCTATTTGCGCTTTCGTTTTTCTTTTCTTTTTACAACTTCATTTTTCGTAATTCCAATTCAACCAAATTTGTAAAAAAATATTTCTTTACAGAAAAGTCGCCATTCGAATATATTTTTGATATTCTTTTTTATGCAAATAAAGAATATCCCTAATGAAACTGCATTAACTTGCAAAGTTGATTGAGTTTGCATTCCAATAACTGCAAAGCCTACATTATTATGATTTTTTATTAAGCAATGAGGGACATAAATTGAATTATAAAGAAATAGAATTTTAGCGCCCTGCGAAACAATATTGTTGTAGATCAGTATAAAACGACTGACACAACACTTGCTGTATCATCATAAACCGTAACGAGTTGGAGGAGACATGACTTATGTAGGGTTAGCTTTCATTAAGATATTATTATGTTTATTATAGGAGACATGACGTAAGTAAAAATAAACAATACGTAAGACAAACTAACATGGTATTTTCATTGCTATTACAATACGCCCTGTCCCTTCGTCATATCTTACACTCGAGAAACAAAGAAAAAGAAACTAAACGTCTAATGGATTGCAATAAATCGAAAGAATTAGAAAACAACTTTTTCCTTTGACATTTTGCGAATAATCAAAAGCAATCCAATATTTGGTAATTTTCTGGAAGATAAACTTGGCAGTTAAATTTGACTTCTCTTTTTAAGCAGAAGCAAATGGCAAAGCAAACATTTAAATATCTTTATCAATAAACAGATACCATTTCCGCCATATTAACAACATTTTGTAAAGCAATCATTGCATGTTTCCAAAATAAGTCACCCCTAAAAAAGTTATTATAAATTGGAATATACAAAATGAGTAGGGAGGAACGGGCCAAACTCCAGATATGTATTGTGCAGGTAAAAGCAGTGTAGAAAAATACGTACTTATCCAATTTTCATGTTACAGCGTAATTATAATTCTATATATTAAATAAAATAGAACTAACCTTGCATTGATTAAGCATGCAACACAAGAAGTCAGGTAAGCTCTACATTGAAAGTTTTCTCGCTTCTTATTACATATGACGTACCGGCGAAGTGTGTCAGTGTATTGTGACAGTGATTTAACGTTTATTATCGAGTTTGTACATTATTTTGTTCGAAAATGCCATACACATTTTCAAATTTAGATTAGGCAAATATGATGTTTCTAATGGAAATTCTTCAGCTGCTGTTGAAGAATATTGAACATTTATTAACAGAACGGTATGATTAAGAAAAATGTTAATATATGACATTTAGTTTATTTGTAATTACGCTGTAACTTGAAAATAAATGAAAATCGGATAAGAACGAATGTTTTACATTCTTTTCACGTGTACAATACACTCCTGGAGAGTTTGGTCCGTTTCTCACGATTCATCCTGCATAGTAGATTTCAATGGTACGTTATATGCATTATAATTAGAGCAAAAGCAAAAAGAAAATTTTCTCAGTTAATAGTAAGGGTGAACGATGAAGAGAAGAAAATAACATTCTAGGGTCGATTACAACTCCCTACAAGCAATGTCAGCCGAAAGAGAAAGTGGTTTCTTACATACTCTTATGAAATCTTCAACTTTGCCAAGTTTCGTTCAAATCGGTTGTTTGGAGTAAAAACAATAAGGTAGCTAAACGTCAATTTTGTAGATTTAATGAAATAATTTAGCTTTAATTAATTTAATTATTGCCAATTTCATCAAGTTAAACGTTTAAAAAGATACTTTTATAAAAGAGAGACAATGTGTGTTTTATTTTTAATATCTTTAACACCATAATCCTTATCCTTAATTTCCTGTGATGGAAACACAATGTATGTAAAAGAAAAGTTACTATATTTTTTCTTTTTTATTTTACATTTATTTCCTTTTAAATTAAATTGTAAATTTAAGTGTAAATCAAATTATCCATGAAAAACAAAACAAAGCACTCGAAACGCTAATGTAACGCTATGTATATTTGCAAAACTACCTCTCCTAAGTCCTCATCTCATCTTTAGCCTTTCATTCAACTTTTAATCGGGAAAAACATCCTCACACATCACAGGCGGCCTTTTAACACTCGATCGGGCACAGGCGACCGCGATTTCTCCCCGAGCGCAACGCGTTGTTTACGTTTCGCAATTCTTTCCCGGCGTCCGTCGCAACGCCAACTACGACAATCGAGCGCTGTCGACGTCGTCGGCCGCGATCGGTCAAAATGTATCGGTGCGCCGTGTGGTAACGGGAAATCGCCTAGCTCCAATTCAACGTCGCAACGCCTTGCAGGCTACTGCGGACGAACGGCAACCAAAGCGCCAGTGAATTGCCCCACTACACGGCTACTGTGAGTCGACGCCGAGTGAAGCTCGTTACGGTTGATGGAGGTGCAATGAGTAATATGTACAGTTAGTCGGAGAATGTACGCATGGAATTGGAAATTGTCTGTTGGGGAGATTGGGACCCATTCGGATACTTATTTAAATCTGTGTAGTGCTGTCAAATATGTTCTAATTGAAAGTAGCAATTGGGTGAAAAGTAAAAAAACGCGTTTGAGTCAAGTAGTTCATTACTCACTACGAGCATTTTATTTATAGTTAGTTCAGTCAACTATTTATCATAGTTTCTTGTATAATATTTGATGTGTTTTCCTTCTGTTGTTTTTACCACGCTTTGCAAGGATACACAGGAAAAGGTATTGAAATTA
Organism: Marronus borbonicus; assembly: GCA_902655005.2. Taxonomy (NCBI): domain Eukaryota; kingdom Metazoa; phylum Arthropoda; class Insecta; order Coleoptera; family Scarabaeidae; genus Marronus; species Marronus borbonicus. The sequence continues at coordinate 735,714 of LR737387.1, read as the reverse complement.
TATCTGGAACTGTAGCAAATACAAATGAAACAATGCTATAGGACAAGTGTTCCCTAATAATAATATGCACCGCGGTGCCCCGGGATACCGTAGAAAGTAAACAGGAGTACCGCTAGGTACTCCTGCGAACGCAGGCATATATAGCTATTTGGAATATTTTAGAATGGAACTTTCTACTGTAACATCTAGACAAGATCGTAGCTTGTAAATCTTTCTAGAAAGATATGTAACAGTTCCAAAGTACTTGGAATATTCCAGAAAAGTATGGAACTATCGTGAAGTCTACTCTCTAAGAACTTTCTAGTAGACTTATGTATATAGCCTAGCATACATTATCGAAGTTTCGCGAAAGTTCAAAGTAGGTGGGGGCTAGTATAAATACGTCCCTAAATAACAATCGAAGAGTAAACATCCTAGAAGAAAGGAAAACGGTTTTAAGACACTCGCTACCAGAGTGCCAAAATGTCGCTTTGTATTTTCGTAAAGTCGTAGGAAAATGGGAACATTTTTAGTCAACAGTTGTCAACAAGTGAGAGTGAGCAGGAATCGACCGAGTATATGTTCCCAAGTAAGCTAAAGCGATATCTCGAAACCAATCACTCGAAAATTTTTTTTTTTAAAATCACGCATGATTTACAAAATCAAAAAAGTCCCTCAGTATCAAGTAACACACTGGTAGCATCTTTTAAGGTCACAGAGAGTGGTGACATGCAATAAACTTCACACCATCGCAAAAGAGCTTATTATACTCTTCTGGTTAATATTATGCTGGAGAATCGGCGGAAAGATTTCAAAGGTAGGTAGGTACCTTTATCCAACAACACTATTAATCGAAGAATCCACAATATAGCTGAGGATATCATTAATCAATTAATAGAAAAATTAATACTGAAAATAGCACACCTTATTTGTTATGTACGCTTCCTAAATGATAATATTGTCGTTGAAAACCTCCTGTTCTGCAAAAGCACTGGAAGCTCAAAAGCTCAAGACTTATTTGAAATGCTTGAGAAGTTTATAACCGAAAATAATTTGGATTAGTAAATATGCATCGGTATGTGTAGTGAAGGAGCTCGATCAATGTCTGGTCGCTATGTAGGATTGCAAGCGTTTATTCGGAGCAAAGGACCGCGCGCTATGTGGACTTATTGCATCATCCATCGGGAACCACTTACATTAAACTACATGAAAGCCAGTTTTTTCAAAAAACAATGCGTGGACTAAACACACGGCCCTGTTATGGTGCTATAGTTCACGATGGCTTTTACGTGGCAACGTCTTATGTCGTGCATTCGAGCTACGTGAAGAAATTCTCACTTTTCAGCAAAAGAAAGCTCATGAAAATCCCAGGTACTTTGCCGAACCCGATCTTTTGTTGAAATTAGCGTATTTGTGGAATATATTTGAAAATAAAAGACAACAGAACCTGTTTCAGTTTGAAAATTGTTGACGTTTTCTTGCTGTGACTTTTAACATCAGTTATACGTTCCCAAATGAAGAATATTATGACATAATAATAGTTTATTGTATAAGTTTAAGCAAAATGAAAAATCCACACAGGCATTGAATGCTACCAGGAAAAAATATATTTGTTCGTGCGTCCTTTCCTGAAAATTAATTTAAAAATCAAAGAAGAGCAGCAACAAATGAAGCTAGGAGAATAGGTGTATTAGCAGTAGTTGCTTACGTCGCTGAAAATTTTGTTATGTCAGTTGGTTCAGGTCATAAGATATTCAAATCCAATAAATACAAATCATTTAAAATTCAGTTGGTGCGTGGGCTTTACGATGGTGATGAAATTCGTAGCCTTAAATTTATCGTATTCTGTGGTCTGATTAGAGGAACTTTTCAAACAACAGAGTAGTCAGTCGTCATAACTCACATTACTGGTCGTCTAACATTGGATGAAAAAAAGAACGATTTCCGGAGAAGGTAGATCATAAAGTCTGGTGCGGAATTTTGGAAAAAGCAGTTGATCGGTCCATATTCTTTTAACGGCGCCTTAACAGGACCGCAATACCTGGATTTTCTAGTACATCAACAACCTCTTCTGCTTGACAATATTAATTTAAATTTGTGGCACGGGAATTTTTCAACAAGCCGCTCATAACGGTAACGTAATAACAACCATCTGAACACGATATTTCCAAAAGGATGAATAGATGGTTCTCCTGATTTCAGTCTTTCGGGGTCTTTCTTTCGAGATATTTAAAAAGTGTAGTCTACGATACACCTTCCAGAAATATTGAGTTAAATTATTGTTTAATTCAATATTTCTTATTGAGCTTATTAGTATCCTTTTTACCGAAATGGTTCCAAACACTTTACGAACGCAACCAGTGCAATCTTAATTAGGCATTACGTTATCAAAAATGTCTAGAATGTGATGAAGTAACTTCTGAGCACTTAATTTAATTTAATTTCGCTCTTACTCTTCGGGATTTTGATTCCGTATTTGTGTTAAGTTTCCAGCATTTAACGTAGCATATTCAATTCAACTTTGAGGCATGATTTCGTTTGTTTTTTCTGTTTTATTAACATTTTTGATAAATTCATCTTTGCTTATTGTCCCAACAAAATACAATCTTTTACATCTGTTAACTTTATAAAAATTATTATTTCCCCGAAAAGAATAATAAATAAGTTAGGACCAGTCACAAATTTGTTCTAGATTCCAAAAATCGAATTAAAAGTATTTCGGTAAAAAAAAATTAAGTTGGCTAGCAAAAACGCATTTTATTTATAAGAATCACGAAATATCTGCCCACAAAATGTGTAAGTTTTAAAATCCTAATTTATAAGGTTCAAAAATTAGAATGGGACCCACCTGTATATGGATACTCTCCGCTTCTTTATAACTCAACATTAGAATGTTTGCAGGTTCGAAAAATTGCTGTGTAAAACTAATCCTAAATACAATTTCGAAGTCTCAAAAGACACTAAGTTCCATTTCCCGTGGCGCGTCCACTTTTGTAATAAAGAAGGTCGGCTAGCCCAACTTTTCCGACGCCCCGCGGAGTTTCGGACAAAGGAAATTGTTTTATTACGAAATAACACCCCATTTTAGTCCGAAAACGATACGGTTTAAGGACCTTTACCTTATCCTTTGGTCCCGGAAAGCCGACGCCGTTTAGCATTAGAAAAAAGATAGTGGTCTGGTTTCCTTTGCGTGCTCGGAACGGACAACGCTTCGATTTTCGTCGATCAAAAACAATTTTCGCATCTCTTCGATGGCAACGCAGCCCCCGAGGTTTAGAACCTTCTTGTTCGGCGGCATATATCGCCGTTAGATCGTAGCGTTTCTCCGTTTTCAGATCCGATAGTAGTAAATCCTAGCTCCCAGAGAAACTCTAAAAGTTACATATGTACGACGGGCCTTTCGCCTGTGGCGTATTTCACACCGTCGTCGCTAGGGGACGCCTTACCGGGCGGTAGAAGAGTTAAACGAAAAGAGAAGGAAGTTTTAGTGTTATCGCACATCGTGCGAAGATCAAAGCAAAATGGCTTGCTGGACATATTTCTACTGTTGAAATAAATATTTACGAGAGGAATTATATCCTGCGGATATTGCGAATGCGTTCGTTTGAGAATGGACGTCCGTAATATCGAATTCTGTTGGGTCAATTAAAAGATGCTAACACAGAAAAACGGAAAATGGGAATCCGTTGCTAATTGGACAACGATTCTCCGACGTAAAAATGCATGAACCTTCCAATGTTCATTATTTTATTTATGTTTGAGATTAATTTCGCCGTACAGAAAAGTTTAGCATACCAACGCTTTGCACCCGTTATTAAGCACAAAGAAGGCAATGTTATTTTTGCTTAGCAAGTGTAACAAGAGGCACTTTTCAAAAACAAACCATATCATACGTTATTGAAACTTGGTAAGAGCCATGGGTCTTGTACCACACCGCGCCCATTCAGCTTGAGGTTGTACATGTTGTTTATTCACGTATGTTGATATGGCCACTGACCCCAAGGTGAACATTGGTTCCTGTGCAGATTACAAGGCGATCTGGTCTCAAACGACAATCCCCAAAACAACACAGCGTAGTTCATCACTAGGTGAAACATGGAAAAGCATGCGGCGTTAGCTGCTTCGTAAATTGCAATGTCCCTCAGTCTTCTCAAAATAAATGAACTTGACGATAGTCTGGACACTAAGTGTCAATGTGTGCAGCCGATTTCAATCTATTATCCAATATTAAACCAAGAAATTTAGCTTCAAAAGTATCGTTAATATTTTTTGTTGTTTACGCTTTCTGTTCTACTTTTATCGCGGAATTATCGCGGTGCAGAGTGCCGGGTTGTTTTGTGTTATACTCAACCGATATTGCTTCTTTTTGCTTTGGTCGATATATGTTTGAGATATTCATTTCGTCTTAAGGTTGTGGTCTTAAGGTGTTGGTTACAACATCTCAAATATTAATGGCTCTAATATACTCAGATTAAAATGTCAACTAACAAAATAATGTCGACATCATTCATCGATGAAAATAAGAATATGTCCTGGCAACCTTTCTATTTAAATAGTTAGAGTACTTAATACCAACTCTAATACTTCAACGCAAATCTTAGTAGTCTTACTCTTATTATTTTCTTTTAATTGCACTTAAACTGGAGACCAAGGAAAACCAAAGTCTAAGCACGTTTCTTTTTCACGAAATGTCATTAAAATGTTTATATAACACAGACTTAGATAGAAAAAAGTTCATTTATACAAATAAGTACGTCATATATTTGCTCTGTTGTTTGACTATTATCGAACAGTTTCAATATTAAATCGATAATTATTTCCATTTCTGCTTTAATTAACGTTTGCTTCAATAATCAAAATTACTTTTTCCTTTCTCTGCAAGTTAACAATAAATGGTTTTCCAGAAATAAATTGAACACCGTTGTTATATAGAAATGAATTTATATCTACCGTCAACTGGGGTGACATTGATCAAAAAATTGCGATTCTTTCAGATAATTGACCTGATATGACTACTGGTAATGATTCCATACCAAGTTTCCTGGTGCGTGACTGTGTTTCTGTATTCGCCTCTCCACTAACTATACTGTTTAATCTAATTCTGTCAACATCTCAATTCCCTGACGTGTGAAAAATAAGCAAAATTATACCTGTATTTAAAAAAGGTAACCACTCTGACATATCTAAGTATAGACCCATAAACATCTTATCAAACTTTGCTAGGGTTCTTGAACATATATTGTTTACTAAAATCTACATTAATGTTCAATCATATACACATATCTGAACAGCGACACGGATTCATAGCTGCAAGATCAACCGTCTCAAATTTGACAAAATTATTCAATTCATTTCATCTGCAATTGACCATCGCAAGCAAGTTGATGTTATTTATACAGATTTTTCAAGAGCATTTGACTCTATCGACCACAATTTACTTCTTGCGAAACTGCACTATATTGGTTTCTGTCCTTCACTTCTAAGGTTAATGTCTTCTTATCTCAACAACAGATCTGGTTATGTATTTTATAATGTAGAAGAAATGTAGATTACATTAGTTTGTTAAATCATCATAATGTTGAAAGTTTATCTCACCACCGTGAGCGATGTATTACCACATTCATGCTTAAATTGCTACAAAACAAAATTGATTCTCCATCCTTGCTTGCTGCGGTTAATTTTAATGTCCCACCGCATAGTACTAGATATGGTGCTATAATTAATACATCAAGTGCTAGACGAACATTATGATGAAGTCTCCAATTTACATTATGTCAAAGAACTTTAATGTCTTCTATTCCAATTACTTGGAACTGTAAGTTATTTATGTTTGTTAGTACTAAGGTTTTTGTATTCTTGTATTGCTATTTGGCTCGTTTGTTTATTCTTTGTAGCAATTAGGATACTGCACGTGTATTTTTTCTTTTGTATTAAGTTGTCCTATAATTGGTTTTCGCTGTTGGATGAATAAACTTATTATTATTATTATTGAAACACAAATTATTATATTTATGCTGTCCATTTGTTACTGGACCACCACCGTACTCATATTAAAATACATAATTCTCAGTTTAGAACGATTTAGAGTGAAATCAACCCATCAGAAATAAGAAAATATACGCGGGTGTACTTGAATTTCCTATCCAAACTTTCTCCTTCAGCAGCAATACAGGATTCGCATCGTAATACCACTAATTATCGAACTCGCTCAAGAACATCAGGGCTATTCCGGACTGCACGGTATTCGGTCTTCTAAGGTAAGAATCGGTGTAGAGTAAACAAGATTTTTTAGATAGCCCACAAGAAGAAATCTAACGGATTGCAATCTGGAGGGCGCAGCAGCAGCACAAGTGGCCCATATCTGCCAATCCAACCATTCGGAAAATTATTATTTAAATATTCCCTAGCTTCAACCTTGTTGCTATGCTTCAGATTTTTTTCCAAAAAATCACTGCAACATTTCAACAGATTCTAGCCTATGTTATGCTTGCAAAAAAATCGCTGGAGTACACACGAGGGTAGTACACGCATTACCCATTGCTGAGAGAATCCGCAGGAAAGTAACTCCACAGGCTGCCTTCCGTTAGTAAAGGGGGAGATTATTTTTGGGAGTTGGCCACAAACTTCATAGTGACACAGCTTTTATAGCAATTATTCGTAGCTGACAATGAAGAATACCTCATTTAGATCATAAAATGATATTTGGAGCTAATACCTAGTGCACTAGTAATTGAGTCAACAGTGTCGACAAGTATTGTGATTGTCGATGTCCCTGCCGAGAACCATGCGTGTTACTAAATAGCTTATTTCTCTCAAAGAAAATCTTTGCCGGCAATTCATATAACTACAGAAACTGTAATAAGCACATTTACAATCCTTTCTTTCTAAGTCGTCAAAGTCCGCAAGATAACAAACTCGTTACCAACGTATCAATCTGTTTGAAATGACGCGATTCAATGGCAATGCCATTAATTTAGGCAAGGCATTTCTTCTAGGAAAAGACGAAAGGGAGTTATACATCGCAAAATACAATTACAATTACAAAAACTGTCACGAACTCGAATCCAACTCACAAAAGGACTGTACCTGTGCGCGTGCAGAGGTTTTCGCAGGATTACACGGGATAAGTCGGTCTCATCGTTGGTTTTAAATACGTATCTATGTAATTGCGTTTCTTGTTAATCATTCTAATCGCTGAAACGTTGGTCCTATCTTTGTCGGGCATGTCACGTGGAGGCTTTATCCATATTATGAAATGACGTGTCATGTTCACAAAGACCAAACCTACCTTTTGCTTTCTGAGTACCCACATGCTATTTATTTTAATATATCTCTTATTTCTGAAATAGATGGTAATTATACGTTTCACTTATAAAATATATATAAAAATTCATTTGCTACAAAAAAAAGTTACAACGGCATCTCTCAAAGCACTAAATTTGGCGTAATTTTATTGTAAAATTTGTGTATACAGAACGTTAGTAATTAGACTGGGTGACTTCATACTGGTCGCTTACTTGAGCCTACTTTCCCTATCTTCTTACATGTGATTCGTAGCCGAAACCATTCGCTATGTTAGTTAATTAGTAGAGACTAAACACTGCCAAATAAGAGGGCAATCGACGTCGGAGCGATTTCCGTAGAAATTTCTCGCATATATAATCCATTCTCAAGCGGAAGAGCAGCCTTATTAGTAACCCATCCTGTAGAGCACCTCTCTCATGGTAAGTTCCGTCGATCTTAAATGAAAAGAATTTGAGATGGATATTACTTCAAAATGTCACAGGAATATAATGGATACCAAATTGGATCTGCATATTCTACTACAAGGAAGGATCCTTGAAGTATTTAGAGACACCTAAAAATTTCGTGGCTTCAAAACAGATATTGTTGTCTGATGCATCAATAAGTAAGCGAATAAGGACGAGAATAGGAAAGTATACAGCAGCTTTCAATATTCAGTTTAAGTTTAAACCGTTTACCATTCCACTAGCATATCAAGAACACTTTAAGGTCTCCTTTTATCATAAACTGAAGACATTTCAGAGAAGATCTTAATATCATCTGCATCTGGCAAGTGTAGAAAAGTCGACTTTCAGAGGTTAATCATTAATGTAAAGAACAAACAATAATGGTTCCAGATGATATCCCTATCTGAGCCTGTAATTCATGATTGCTTTTTCATCCACTAGGACAACGTTCAAGGAAAGTATAAGATGACATAGAAAGATTAATAATTATTTTAGGAAGATACGTGAAAATGAATCAACAGTCACAAATCCAAAAATTGGGTAACATATTACTGCCTGCGATACATTCGTTAGAAAAACTAACACAATCAATTCATCTTCACTGACCAATGAAAAAAGATGAGGTAGGGGATTAATCTCTGCAACTCAGAGGATAGCACATCAACAATATCATTAGGATCAGTAAAGTCACAAATTTTGTTTGCGCAGATAATGAAGATGTAATGTGTACTTCTGTAATTGACTTCGATACACTTAGTGCGTGGTAGAAAGATGGTTCATTTCCTGAGCAGTTTAGAGCAAAAGTTTTCAAATACAAAATATTTAGAGATAACTTCCGCACATATGATTATGCCCAAGTGTACAGGATGTTAAGGTACAGATCGCCCAAGTATACAGGTTACAATACACATGCTATAAGTTTGTTCTTTTAAACATGACACCTTTATTCGACGAAGTGTGTCTTGGACTTTCCAACAATGCATCGAAACTGTTATTTCAACTAGCATCTACAAGGTGCCCATCGAAATTGTTGCTGTTTGAATTATGCTACTTCAATTTTTTTAAATGATCTTGTTTATTGTTCCAGAGTCCGGTAGAGAAACTGTTCTACAATTTTTTTAAACATCTTCCAATACGTAAAATGTATTGTTCTTTAGTAACTTAAAATGAAGCTATGCAGATAAGTTTTTGTTCAAAAACATGGAACGCCACGGCGAAATACTGTAAACTTGTATTTCGCTAAAGATATTCATTAAAACTAATGGGTAAACGTTATCTTTTTTTATTAATTCCAATCTGTACTCGAAATAGTGATGATTTTCGTTTATTTAGCTTAGCTGGATATCTTCATATTTGATTTACTGAACGACACATTTGAGATATAGGGAGATATTTGTCAAAAAGATATATAAATTGTTCTATTTAAAGAAATCGAAATAACATGTAAGGATTTTGATGGTTACCTTATATATAAATGCTAGTTGGCAAAAAATCTTTTAATTCATTGCCGAAAACTTAGTCGAAATACTAAGTCGAATAAAAAATACCGCTGTAGCGTATAGATAAGATCCTTCTCATACTAGGCGTTAAATAAACAGCGGCATTAAGCAAACATCTCAAATCATGTTAATTATCTCATGAACTGAGATAAGTAAGGCATATTAATGAAAGTGGGCAGGAATTGAAGAGAGATAATCAAACCAAACGTAATAATTCGCAGTATATTCTACTTATGAAACCGTGCGTAATGGAAATTGAACAGTTTGTGTACTTGAATATGCTTCTGCGTTGGGCAGTATTAGTCTCCAAATATTTTTTATTTGAAAACTTTTTTAGATTACACAATAGTCCACCCATGCACTCTATACATCATTTATCTGGAAATACCAAATAATTGCAAGCAATAACATTTTTAACCCTCAAGTGCTATCGTGGGGTGTTTCGGAACCCCAGAGGTCATTTTTTTTAAATTTTTTCTAAAACTATTTTTGTCACATTTCTAAGGTTCCAGGTATTCGCCTATGCAAATGAGATATGTAATATAGTGTAATTTATTATTTACCATATTCTACAGTTTTAGCAAAAAATAGCTTTTGGGGTGTCTCAACACCCCACGATAGCAATTACGTTTGTTTTTTTCAAAAATAGCGTAGTGTATTCTAACCAATGATTTAGAATTTTATAGTGATAATAGCCCTCGTCCTCTTTTGGGGAAATCACAGATGTTGTTGTGCATGTAAGTATAGGGGATTCACTTATATACGTTCCAATTCGGCGATTTTTATTATAGTACCTACATGTACAGGGGATTCACTCATTTATGTTCGACTTCGGTGATTTTTTACAAATCAAATAGTGGCATTTCCCCTGATTTCTGTACGGCGTATAAATATTCGACTCAAACAAATTTCTTACTCAGTTCCTCACAAACCAGAGCGTCGTCAACTTGTTCCTTATTTCCCTTCTATAATACGTGTATTGAATAGTAAAAACAATATGATAAAGTTTCTAACTGATGAACAATTAGCAAATCTTGCCGAAAACTTTTACGATGATGTTAGTGAAAGTGAATGCCCTGATGAACGTGATGATGATTTGAGTGATGCAGCAAGCGAACATAGTGATCACGACACATGTTCAGAATTTGAAGTCGAATCTGAAAACGAAAGTGAAGAAGACTTAGGTGATGTCAGTGCAAGAACAAGTTACTTCTATGGACGAAATCGATATAAGTGGTCCAAAAATCCTCCTGCTACTTCACGTACCAGATCTTCTAATATAGTCACTCTTCGACCGGGAGCAAAGGGTCCGGCAGTAAATACTCCTCCAAGAACACCTTCTGAAGCATTTTCTCTTTTCTTTACGGAAGAAATTCTAAATGAAATACTAGAGCATACAAATGCAAAAATAACGGAAACGAGTTCTTCTTATGGACCAACGGCAAGTTATGTTGAACATGTAGACATGATTGAATTGAAAGCATTTCTGGGACTTGTAATTTTGGCAGGAGTGTTTAAATCAAACCACGAAGATACTAGAAGTCTTTTTGCAACGGATGGTACGGGACGAGATATTTTTAGAGGTGTCATGTCTAAACAACGGTTTTTGTTTCTTTTGTCAGTGCTAAGATTTGACGATCAAACAACTAGAAGGAACAGGATTGACAATGGTGATAAACTTGCTGCCATTTCAAAAATTTATGAAATTTTCAACGCAAACTGTACGAATAATTACAGTTGCAGCGAATATGCTGTTGTAGATGAAATGCTTGTTGGATTTCGCGGCCGCTGCTCTTTTCGCCAATATATCAAGAGTAAACCAAAAAAATATGGCATCAAAATTATGTGCTTATGCGATTCGAAAACGCATTATCTGATCAATTCATTTATTTATACAGGAAAGACAACCGAACCCAATCCAAACAAACTTTCAGTTCCAACACGTAGTGTACTCAAATTAATTTCTCCGATCATCAATACAAATCGAAATCTAACAGGAGATAATTGGTTTTCTTCTATAGAGCTGTTGAATGAATTGAAACGGGTTGGTATAACGTATGTTGGAACACTTCGTAAGAATAAGCGCGAAATTCCGCCAGCATTTTTACAAACTAAACAGCAACCAATAAACACCTGTAAATTTGGATTTACGCACGATAATACGTTGGTTTCCTTCATACCAAAAAAGAACAACTGTGTCTTGTTGGTTTCGTCTATGCATCACAATGGAAATGTTGAAGTAAATGCAAAACCTGAAATAATAAATTTCTACAATTGTACCAAAGGGGGAGTTGATGCTTTAGACCAGAAGTGTATGACGTACTCCTGCCAAAGACGAACCAGACGATGGCCAATGGCTATATTAGGAGCAATGGTAGACATTTCACGTGTCAACAGTTACATAATTTTCTTAGCCACTTCAGACCATACAGTTAACATGACACGAAGAGAATTTTATATTCGTCTAGGAAGAGAACTCGTCAATGACCACGTAAAAAGACGATACCAAACAAAAGAATTGTCAACTAAGCTAAACTCAATTATCAAAAATTTACTAGGCTTAGAAACACCACAACAACAGCCACAAGAAGCAGAACCTTCAAGAACCTACAAAAGGTGTCACATCTGCGGGCGAAATAGAGACAAGAAAATAAAAACCACGTGTCATAGATGTCATCAGCATGTCTGCAAGGAACATTCTGAGCAACTTGTAAAATGCGCAGAATGCTTACAAAGGTAAATTGTAAGAAATTTATAAAAATCTGATTACATGAAATAACACATTACATGTTTTTTGTCAAATAAAATGTACGCCTCACAACGTCATTGTCAGAATTTTTATGTGAAATGCTAATGGCATTTTCTTTTACAGGGAGTAAGACCATAGTTTCCAGTAACAGAAAAAACCAAGACATCTTAACAATACAGAACACAATTTTGTAAAAAGAAAAAATTGTACGAAGAAATACTTTTTACATAATTTTTATGAATGTAACATTTCCTCCTAATTTTCTGTTTTGCTTTAAATAAAGTTTTGTTTTTCCTTACAACAATCGCAAGATAAAGGTCTAGTTATTACACTGTGGGTTTAAAAGTGAAAAAAAAAAGATAACTAACAAAAAAAAGCTAAATTTAAAGAGTGAGGTGTAAAACACCCCACGATAGCAGTTGTGTTACCTGAAAACACGATAGTACTTGAGGGTTAAAGCAACTTAACGATAGAAGTGAAACAAGTTGGAAAACGTGGGCATTGAGCGTCGAGTCGGTAGTAATACTACGGTTCAAACGACGGAACATCAACAATAGGCGACTATTTGAACACAAATGTATAAATGTACATACTATTAATCAATATATAGCGGCTTTATTGACAGAATTTCCTAGAACTTATTCAAACAATATACTCCGCAGTAGATTCAGATTTGCAACCAGTAGATTATGTTGACGTAAATAAGTTAGTTGTTTTCTATATGTTTTCTCACTTAAATCACTTTATAGAAACAAGTTCGAAACTGTCGTCTGCAGCCATTTCACTAATTTTGCACTGTACCCTTGAAAAACGTTAATACATTAAATTCCACTAAATTCGCACCAGCCTTAGGCAACACATACTTTTCCACTTTCATCGAATAATCGAAGCAACAACCTTTTCTGTTCATCACATTGATTTGTACATTCCATCGCGATTATTACTTGAGAGAGATGGACGGCCACGGTAGAAAGAGAGAGGCAGAACGCTTGTTTTACTTCGCTTATTCAGACCGTGCAGTCCAATCCCTTCGGGTACATTAAAATTAATCGAGAATCCGTCGATTTTATTAAATATTTTCTCGTGGAATATTTACGAGAGAATTCCATTAGAATATAATTCGATTAATGTTCCCTTTTTCCATGCTTTTCATGCTCTCGGCGCGCTTTTCCGGGCCCGTTTACACCTTTTTCCGACGTCGCGTATCGAGTAGGACGAAGATAATATGTATGTGAATGAATTTGCTTCATCGAAAATGCGAATATTGAGAGAAAAAAATGGGTTGAGAAAATTCTCTGTCTCCCAAGAAAAAAAAGACAATGAAAAGGAAGAAGAAATAGAATTAACAAGTATAGAAAGATGAGTGAGAAAATAAACTATAAAAGGACGTTTTGTCCTTTCCGCCTACCGCCCTTGGAGCTTCGCATCCTTACCATTTAAATTGTTCCCTTCTCTCCGAGCGAATTTAAGCTTCATGCTTCCCTTCTTTTTTACGTTCAACTCCTTATGAATTTCTGAACGGATCTTTCTGATTTACGAGGACGAAACTTGCTTTGCCCCGAAGTCGAAACCCGGCACTCGTAAAACGGTCGGTTTTTTTTTACGACGGTACGGACAAGCTGCCTATGATTTTTTTATACATACATGTGCATATGTAGGAACTCTCTGAACGTTGCCTTTAAGAGGGGAAAGGAGTTCGTCGCGGTAGACGATGTAATGCGCTGAAATATGAGGCAAAGAAGGAAAAGAAATGAAAGGCATTCATAATACGTACTTAGATGAGGAGGAGTGGAATTGCTTGATGTGAAATTGGATGATCTAATTGTTTAACATTGCTTACCGATTACACAGAGAAAAATATTGGGACAGCAACCCTTATATTTTTAAAATAAAAACAATGTATACTAAAAATTACAACACGTTTAACTGATCTAACAAAATATGTTGTTGCCCTAACAAAAATTATAGTAAGATTTAAGGTAAAGTGTTACTATCACAAATTTTACAGTAATCCAGCTTTTGTTAGGGCACCGTGTTGTAATTCTTAGTATAAATTGTTTTTATTTTAAAAATATAAGGGTTGCTATTCTAACATTTTTCTCTGTGTAGTATATTTGATGTACAAGTAGTACATTGTTTGTTAATCTTTATCCTAAGCTCAATTGGTGACATTATAAAGCACCTCCTAGATAGATCGACCAACGGTATATATGTATAATCTGGTTCCTCTCGCCTATTAGCGAGCGCACTGAAGGTTTTGTCCAATGCTCAAGGTACTTTCCGCTATCGCCGCGCATTTATGACTCACTGACACACTCACTTTTTTTATTTGCCATTCGGGAACAAAAGAAGTCGTTAGGCGATAAATCAGGCGAATCCCGACACTGAGATTAATTCTACCTTTTTCTTCCTTCAAATAATCAACTGTCTACCTTGATGATGTCAATTGTTTTTTCTGATTTTATCAATGATTTCTGGCAAACATGTTGTGTACATTCAGCACTAACTATTCTTCGATCCTCTAAAGACATGTCCATTGCAACAAAAGATCAAACACATTTTGTTGGATTCTGTTCATCTGGAAACACCTATTGAAGTTGCTTGGTCTCCAATTCATCACTGATGGTACCACGGCCGCGACGAAGTTCCGCAAACAGTTTTTTTTCTGATGGTACTTCTTTACCAAAACTTGAACGAAGCGATTCAAGGCATTGTTGTTGTGTTAAACTTTTACCAAAATTGTAAAAATTATCCAACACAATCGCATGAAATTCCCATTTTTCACAAAATTTCACAAATATCGAGCCCCAATAGCGCCATATAAAGGTCATTTGTAAAAACTTAAAACGCTACCCTCGCAATATAATAATAAAAATGAGGCAAAAAGTCAATTTCATGTAAAATTCATGAATAACTTACAAGAAAGCCCCTCCAGGTGTTGAAGTCAGACTTTGATGAAAGGGGAAAGATATAAGGGGAAAGGTTTTTTGTCAGCCGAAGTTCATTTTGAAGAGGTGAAATACTCCTTCGAGGGTTAATTAATTTTCAGTTTTTTCTTTATAATTCTCCAGTGGTAAGAGATGTAGGTGATGTTAAAACGTAAAAGTTACTTCATAACTGAAGTTCCCTAAAAGTACAGTACTGCGAGATATACAGGGTGTTGCACTTAAGCGCAAATCTTGTATACAGAACATATTTGCAATAACATGGAAAACATTTAAATTAAAGTTCTTAAGGTTGTATACACATTTTCAGCTAGTTTGTTTTTCTGCATTTATAAGAACTAATGTTTTTTAACACCTGAGCAGACGAACCTTACTCACTTTCCTTTTGTTGAATTATCTTTCATTTAGATGTTTATAAATAGTAAAAGCATTTTTAATACTAATAAACATCATTTTGCAAAAGTGTTTTGGTGGTGCACTTTTATTTGCGGCCAGTGTATATAGCGTTCCTGGTATAAGAATCTGTGGTCTAGTGACCGAGTACTTATCGGAATTGACATTCAAAAATTTGATTACGTCGAGAAAATTACGGATTTTCGCATTTTACCAACGGAAACCAATATACATATATTAAATTAAAAATTATTGTGCTGTACCTTTATTATGAATCAACTTCGTTTCGAGTAAGGTACATAATTGCAAGATCATACAGTTGCAGAAAATTTTATTGGATATTGTGGAACGTATGCTTGAAGAAAAGACGTACATACGTTGGTTATATATTTATAGATATTGATAACATTTTTTTTTGTTTTCTTTGTTTTTGTTTTTTGCTTGACTTGTTATATACACATCTGTGTCAAGTAATAAATAAACTATCTATCTATCTATCTAACTGTGCTTCGACTGGCGCTGTAAAAATTGTAAATTTTATAAAATCGCGTACTACAAATCCTCATCCATTCCAGGCGCTTTGTTAGGTTTTTCTTCTTCTCTTTCTTTACTACATCAGACGAAATTAGATGGCTCTCTCCTGACAAAGTTTTAGTCCTCTTGCTTAAATTGAAGATTAAGGTCCAAACACTTTTTCTTGACTATTCATTTAATTCATATTATAACCTTTAAAGGTTTTACCTTGCCGTAGAGCAAAAAAAATAAAATTAATTCCGACAGAAACCAAAAGACACCAATAAAAATAAGAGGGCACCTGGTATTGATTAAAGACAAGAGAAAAGTTCTTTCAAAATAATAACATACTAAGAATTTAAAATTGACTATACATATAAAATAAAATGAAAATTAGGATTCATCTGTCGGTAATAGCGGTATTGAAGGCTTTGACGTTGGTCCTCCAAGGAATTAAAATGGTTGAACCAACAACATCAAGTACAGCGAGAAAAAAAATCAATAACAGGAAAAAGTACTATTGACAAATAATAGAAAACAGATTAAGCAAATAAGCTAAGTAGATACGGTCACAAAATATATCAAAAAGTATCGAAATCGGATCATGCCAACAAAATTGTGCACGTGCAAATAATTAAAATAAAGGAAGAGTGATATGAAATATATTGGCATGAAATGCAAAAGAAATATTGATAGAAAATGCTTTAGCAAAATAATAAAGAAAAGTTAGAAATCACTTACTGCTGACAAAAGAATCTTGTTCATACACGCGACAATAATCCGTTTGCCAAGCGACACAGTCAAAAAGAGAAAAAGACCGTAAAAATAAAAACAAAAATTAAGTGGGAAAACTAGCAATTTTACGTAACGATTGAGAGAGTGGAAAATAAAATTTCATGAATTAGTATGAATGTTTTGGCTCTTTCGGCAGCATCTTATCATATTATGGAATTCAACTTAACGAAAATATTACTGAACATTTCAAGTAGCTAATAGATCTAATCTATTTCGATCGAAAAAGACAAGCTCAAAGTTCACCCTTTAATTGACTTTTGGGTCAATGTAAGAAATGAATTTTATCACAAAAACCCATTCAGCTTTTATTACCCTTCTGTACAGCATATTTATGAAAGGAAGACTTTTCAATGTACACTTACATGATAAATGCAGAAACAGTTCAAAATACAGATCCTGATCTAAAATTTTGAACTTATTTGTTCCGGCAAATAGACACGAATGTCCCATTGAGGATTTTTTCAAGTTTAACCTAAGCTAGCAGCCCAAAGGAAAGAGGAGGGGAGCGAGGGATGTTACCAGACCAAACAAAAAGCCAGAGGGATGAGGAATAAACTCCCTTTATCGTTAGGTAAGAGTAAGGAAAATGTCGTTACAAGATCAAAGCAGCAATCAGAATTTTTCTTTTAAACTTTCTTTTATGTCTTAGCATTTTTTAAGTATTATACGTTATAAGGAAAAGAATTGATCTTGAACTCAAAATGTTAATTAATTCACCAATATTATTTTTCCATTTTCTTTCGTTTTAATTAACAAAATATCCCACAAATTCTTTAACCAAATCTTTGTAACTGTTATAATAACGAATACAAACTCTTTGCTCCCAAAGGATTTAAATCTTCAAATACCAACTATATATGCGGTGATCGCACAAGTAGTGCGATCACCGAATTCCAACCAATCAACCGACTATCACGTATTAAAGTTATATACGTACCGTCCCGACATTAAACAGCACCAACTTACCTCAGCAGCGAGAAGTTTGCGAGTTCCGCTCTGTACGGAAACAAAACGAGAACTAGATTCAAATGGAATTATTTCTATCGCATTAAACGGAATCTACACATGCATACGCAGATGACATGCAACAACGTCCGCTATTAAAGCGTTTGGTTACCCGTATTCGTAGTTGTTTCTGTTTAAACTATTATTTCAATTCGTGCGCAAGGTATGTTGATTTTAGCAACTTTACAACGATGTTATCGCATATGAAACGATGAAAATTAAGCGTTAAGCAACCGGCAGTGGTATGGTTCTTCGTTTTTATTTTAAATCAGGAATTTAATTTTTTTTAACGATTTTACGATTTTTACGCCTTTCACGCGGAGAAGTTTTACGAATTTCTGGCAAACGAGATATTTCCGCACTACATGAAGCTACTTCCAAATTAAACAAATTTCCTTCCTAGATAGGATCGTTAGCCGAACGAAACTGAACGTATACAAAAAAACCGTATTACATCCAGTCACAAAGTACGTGCCGCAAAACATTCCCCGGATGCATTTGGGCATTAGAGTTATTCGCCAGACTGCTCGGAGAAGAGCACTTAACAACGGACCTCGACTCTTCCACGTATATATGCGCCTTGCAGTAGCACCACGCTGCTCCTGTTTTCTTGGCGAAAAGGGCAGCCAATAAACTGATGGCACGGCTACACGCTAGGAAACACATTACGGGTGTGTCTGTTTGATTTTTACCATTCTAGTTCTCTTATAGCATTTAGAAATGTGAGCTGAAGGATTGATTTTGCGAACTATTTTAAGTGCCTAAAATTTCTGCATGTGTATACAGTTGATTGCTAAAGTTTGGACAAGTCCGTTTTGTGTTTTGGCTTTTTATTTGAATATATTTGATAAGTTGAGTTATTAGAATGTATCTCGAAAGCAAATCGTAGTGCTTAACTTGTGACACGTCTTGCTCACTCGGAAACTCATCGATAGATTCCTGTGAATTTTTAAGGTTCTTAAGAAAATATGAAAAATTAATATTAATTAATCTTAATTTGTAACTTGTGCACAAATAGAATAGTATCTAGTCCGTGCTGCTTAATCTTTGTAGTTGCGCCTTTCACTACCAGATAACAGAAAACAATATTGTTGTGGCTATCATATGTTGTTTAGTGTGATTGATACAATTACGTCACGAAGTTTTAAATTAATTTAAGTTTATGGATAAATTCCTTCCACTGTTAGGCAACTCATTTTGCATCAGACCGTGTTTATCGTTTATCCGCATGTTGATGAAGGCAAATCTGCCAATTTGCAATTTTCTTGGTTATTTTCCTTAGCGGTTGCATTCAACTGGTCTTTTCCATATTTCGATGTAATTTTCTCCTTTTCTTAAGAATTTCATAAGGTAATTTCCGACGTTAGTTTCTCTGTGTTAGCAGAGGTCGCCCTAACTGTCATTTAATATCGTATTACCTTTTTTTAAAGAATTTGGATCTTCGGGTTGAAACCGCGTCAGCTTTCTCATGCAATTACGAGGCGGTTTCAACCCGGAAACCCAAATTCTTTAAAAGAAAACAACGACCGCGGAAGTTTACAACATATTGTATTACCTTATTTCTCATTGCCTTTGAATAGCAAGGACGAGAACTTTTCTATAACACATGGTTACGGCATTCTTGGTTCCCTTTTTTGCTTTGTATCTTTTAGAAGGTTTACGCTTATTGTGGCTTGGGTACAATCGGGCAAATTAATAGTTTCTTCGTTACTGAACGACTAAGTTTGTGCATTACTGCGTCGTAAAGATTTTGCGGCTATTGCTTTGTATTAATTTGGACACCGTACCCCTTCGGAATGATTTCGTGAACTAATTAATATTACTAAGGTTTCGTTTGTATTTGTATCGCTATTTTGTTTGATTTTTTGTATTTATTACCTGGTTTTGTTAAGTTCTCTTGTAATTAGCTACCGCTTTGGGCAAACAAACTTAGTCGAATAAAAAATCGATGATCCCAGTAAAAGCCACAAGACCAAAAATAAACCTAAACCGAATTCGTCGGTTTTGGCAGGTTTATTACATGAAAAAATAACCAATTATGGGAAATGTACTGCATGATATGCCAATCTCACCAACCCCCCGATGGAAATCAACGTCTAGAACAAAATCAGGTAAACAAAGAAAATTTTTCGGTGTAAAATATAGGAGCAACGTTAGAAGGTTTTTCGCAATAAAAGCCACGAGTGACTTTTCGAAATGATGATTTTCCAGTAATTTCATAATACAAGGTTATGGAAGGTTTCTAAAACGTCACATTCACCAATAATAAATGTCACTAATCATTCCAAGTCTGATGCCATATAAGTAAAGATGACAAGGGCAGGCGAAATTCAGCAGCTTCAAACCTGTCTTTAAAATCGTTGCTCCATACTTATCATCTACGGAATTTAATCTAGAAGTGTTTATTGTTTCACTTTCATGAAAAGACGCGTGGAGCCTTATAATGTTAATGATATTTTCGTCGAAAATGTTTAACAATGTACTGGTTACAATATGAACGTTTGTCTTATAATCACTTCTTTTTTCAAAAGAAATAAATTGTTATTATGGCAACGCTGCAGTGGCCTCATAGCAAGTGACTCTGCTACTAGTTGTGGCGGTTAGTTAGGCTGCGTTCACATAAGATAGCGTAAGAATTTGATAACTGAAACTGTCACAACCTTACCTAAATTTATATTAACAATTGCTTTTGTAATGCACTCAATTGCACAGAAACGCAGAAACAAACGCAGAAAATAATGTTAAAGTTTGACGGTTATGTTTCACGTTACACTAATTTAGCGGTACCCTATGTGAATGCTTCTTATGTCTCTGTCAGCCTATGCCAAAAGGGAGCTTCTTCTAAAGAATCCGGTGCAATTTCGTCACCATTCACATATTAGGCGATAATCAACAGCGCTTAACACTTCACGGCGAGGAGGTGATAACAACAACAAAATGATGTAACACTTTGCACGCACCATTTACATATTAAAAATATTATGGTTAGCCGTAAAACTTACAAGCACTCAGTCTGGAAAAAAATGACGCTTCGCGCCAAAATCTACATTACCAACTGTGAGTACTATTTGTGGAACCATGGAATACTGGTCAGTGATTCGATTTCTTGTTTGGATGAGCAAACACGTGCTGAAATGTTGAATCCAGTTTATAAAGACCATGCAGCTTTTGAGACCACCATCAGGTACCGGTTTAATAAATTTAAGCGAAACTGAACATCCATCCTGCATGAGGAGTCCCATTGATACCACTTCGAACGACATGATGAATAAAATTCATGATATCATGTTAACCCGGTGAAGATTAGAAAGACTACTAAAACACCCTTCACAAAAAATTGAGTACGTGAAAACTATTAACGAAATGGTTCTCGGGTCTGCTGACGATGAATCAAAAACAAAATCACCCAATAACTTCAAAGCAATGTTTGGATACGTTTAAGCGCAATACGAGTAAGTTTCTGCGGCGTTATGTGACCGTAAATGAGACATGGATACATCATTATACGCCTGAAACCAAAAGTCAGTCGGCAAAAGAGGTTCCCTGTGGAACCTGCACCAAAGAAGGCGAAGTCGGAAAAGTTATAGATTTTTTGGAATTCGCAAGGCGTACACTTTAAACATTAATTATTTGGAGAAGAGAAAGACAATCGCAGAACAATACTGTGGTAATTTATTGGGACGATTTTACACTGAACTAGGAGGAAAAGGCCTCACCTATCGAAGAAAAAAGTAAAACTACTCTAATTACGAATCAGTGCCTCGTCCGCCATATTCGCCAGATTTGCGATTCACGAAATGAAAGGTGATTGCCGAAACAGAGGCTGTATTGCAACATTTGACAAATCCGAAAGGCTCAAAAAGTGTGTACATCGCCGGACTAAGTGTAGAACTATGTCGAGAAATAAATTTACTAAATGCAAAACAATTGCGTTGTCTTCACTTACATAGGTATTAATCATACCACCCTCGTACATAGCCCGTAGCGGCGTCATCACATAATATTATTGTGCCAATTTCAGTCCTCCTAGAACTATACCTGATTCCAAAGCATATCGGGTTTGTAATAGCTAAATTTAGACTAACAAGTTCATACGCATCTTTTGGAAAAATTGGCACTACCCCCATTTTGGTAACAGAAAACCGGGCACGTTGGATGGTACCGTAATGTGCACCTATGAAGTTTTCTCTTCCCTGTTTAATACATATGTAGCTAATAAATCAGATTTGGTTGACAACCGGTGCATGAAACAACATAGAAAAGTGTGGCAATGAACGATATTATTCGAAGTTTCTCAATATACAAAGCATTTTGCTCCATTGCATATCACCCTCGCCAGACTTGATGATGGTAATGATAAATGATATAATCCCAATGACTAATTGTCCCCCCAAAACCGAAGGAGAGCTGCAATCTTCCTCTTCGCATACATGCTTATCCATAATAGAGCACCCTCTGTTACACCACCCTTGAAACATCGAAATTGGTACGAGGGCGTTCGCAGTCGTGTCCGATGATTAACGATGATCCGAAATGTACACATCTAATATATTTTATGCAGAATTAAGCCGGCGACTGCCAATAGTAGTCCCCCCACCACCTAGAACACCATGCACACATCCATTGTGTCATACGCACTATGTTCCCCCATGAAGGACCGATACGATCGCAGTTATTCGGGGATCAAGGGAGCGGAAGCAAGGGGGGAGTCGATGGGCGAGGCTGGTGGGGAACCTCCACCCTCGCAAATCTGCTCCTGAAACTTACCGGACTTGGATAACTAACGAGACGCAAGATTAACGTTGGATTATGACCGGATCCCAGCGCAGTAGTATTTACTGGCATCTATTTGCTGGCGTTTGTAGAGTAATTTAACCGTAATTATGGATTCAATAAACGACGAGGAGATTTGCTCCTTGGCGTAAGTCAAAACCATATTTTTTTAACGTCCTATTTTATATGCTAGACTGATATGTAAAAAAACATTTCTACTATGCTATTCTTTGTAACAACATGGACTTCAGTCGTTTTATTTCTTATTATGTTGTATTGTGTTTTGTTCTTTAATAATATGTATAATTTGATAAATACATACACCGTTTCAGGAGAAACAATTAATGGTAATTTCCAAGATTTCTTCATTTAATAACAAATACAAGGGAAACAAAGACTAGCAATGATGAGAGAAAGGTGATGAACAAGGGATTATACAAAAAACTCGAATACAATAAAAAGACTCCTGAATGAGAGAGAGATGTGGTGAAATAGTTGAATATCAAAATATAAGAGCATATTATTAATAACCGCTACCAGAAAAAGTGGGAAACTCGAAAATAATCCAATTTTACTCGAACTGGACACAACAGAGATAAAAATAGTAATAGTTATAAGGCTAGAAAATCCATACTAAGCCAAAAAAAAAAAACAAGCAAATTGAAGAGACAAAATAACGAAATATTCATTAATGGTCTCACTATCAACTTATTCTGTAAAGCCAGCGAACCAAAAACGCAAAGGAAAAGATAAATACGTTTGGACCCAGAATTGTATGATTATATGATACTGGCCGCAATTAAAAATGCACCGCCAACAAAGTTTTGCAAAAATAACGTTTATTAGTATCAAAAATGGTTGAACATCTTATAAACATGTAAATGAAAGACAAGTCAACAAAAGAATGGCAAATAAATAAAAATGTAATCATATTTAATAATGAGTAGGGCCACCTCCTTTTTGAATACATTCAGTAACTCGATTAGTTGCGAGAACCGGACCGTAGGAGCCAGCGTCTGATGATATCTCATATGTGCTCTGCTGATCTAGCGATCTCCCAAGCCACGGAAGCAGATTATTTTTGATCAAAAAACGCATAGTTAGTCGGGCTGATAAGTATATTCGATTCGCAGTGGTCTGTAAATATGGTAATGCCACCCGCTGCAGGATATCCTGTATATCTAGCAACTGTTTCGGTGCCACAAATTATTACCAATGCTGACCTGAAGATAGAAGTGCTAGAAGTACCGTCATGCTGCTATAAAAGAAATCAGGATTCACCACTAAACACCATTGAATTTCATTTATCCCGCCACTGTTGTCGTTCCGAGCACAATTTAGGGGTGGTGCATTTTTAATTGCTGTCAGTGGTAAAGCCGAGCGAGCTATATCGATCAACAAGGTCTGTTTTACTCCGTTGTTGTAATTCTTATGCACCCATCTAGCGAATTCCAAAAATTCACCTAGCGAGGTTTTTCTCGGACCCTTAGGCGCTACAAAAGCCCTATCGAACAAAAAATCTGATTCTATAAACGACAAGACTGGCAAAAAAATGTGGATACATATTCCTCTTCCAGGAATAGACGGCACTCTTCCTCTTAAGCGAACCCAACCCTCTGCAGGTGTTTCCTTAATCGAATATAGCTCTGTCTCAGTTAGGCAACATAAATCCCTCACATGAGATAGACCTGTAAAGATACTCCAGGTTCGGAAAATTTCTCGCATTTTGTCAGTGTTAAAGATAAGTTAACTAAAAGTTCTGGATTCACGGAAGCAGCATTGCCAATTTGAGGGAGAAACATTTTTCAGATCTCCTAGGGACAAGGGGATAATCCTGAAGGTTTTCATTTTAAAATTTGTATTTCACAAATCAGCCTCTTTCCATCACACAAGTATGATCACAAGTATCGTACGATTCAGTACAATACGAATAACACACATTGAATGCAATGTATATTATTCGTAATGCCTTGTATCAGAACTATTAAAGAGACGTACATATAAGGATAATTACTCTTTTAAGAATGACCCCTGATAATTGTATAGTTATTTTATTTTGTTCATGTTCCTGACCAAGTACGTCCTGATTCAAAGGGTTACTACCAAACATTAAAGAAAAAACTACCTCACCCAGACGTAAACATTACGTAAAGCGATTTATTCATCCATGATTAAAATGGTAGTTTATATACGTTTAAGCGAAAAAGATTTTGCAGTTTGCGGCAGTTATTACGGTAATTGAACGATAAATTCGAGTCGATCGGTTCCGAAGCGTCTACACACCCCTCTACGGCTTATAAATAGCCACGTCGTCGTGGTAGCCACGATAACTATGTATGCACGGGCATATACCTCTACATATACCAAATCCTCATAGGCTACCGCATACGACTTTCCATCGGCGAAATGGCCCGCTAAGGTCTTTATAATTTTACGGAGTAAACGAACGGAGAGATGGATAAATATCTTGTCCCGGATTTAAGCGGTCGTTTTCCGGAAAAGGCGATCTTCTTCCGCATAATTTGCAATACTAAACTTGGATATCCATACAGCACGCAAGCATAAGATTTCAAATACAAAATTTAATCTAAATTTGTAGTCAATTTTTCGAAACTACTTTCTTTAGGTAAATACATGTAACTTAAATGTTTTGAGCTAATAATTATACAGTGTGTTCGCATGTAACTATTTATATTATTATTATATTCAAGTATACAGGCTATTCAGCTTTTAAATTTAACACCTGTATGTTACTACGTTTTTGGATACTTCCACTAGGAAATTTAAGCTTTTTCAATGTGGATTTGCCTCAATGAAACTATATTTATTCAAGATGCCCTAATTAGATAATTTGTCGAAATATTCGCAAACTTCTCTGCGATTAGACCGGGGATTCCTGGCATCACGATCTGTGACGGCCGCAACGATTAATTAGCCAAAGAATTAATAAAAATAATAATGAAGTTAGGCTACCACC
The DNA here is from genome assembly GCA_902655005.2 of Marronus borbonicus. Taxonomy (NCBI): domain Eukaryota; kingdom Metazoa; phylum Arthropoda; class Insecta; order Coleoptera; family Scarabaeidae; genus Marronus; species Marronus borbonicus. Next base: position 710,335 of record LR737387.1, on the reverse strand, counting down.
TAACCAGAATGTACAGACCCGTGTTTCATTGTGTAACAAATTATCAGAGCACATTTGTGGAAGGTGGCAGTCAATCGACTAATTTCTGTACAACTACGGTTGACGTTAGCCGATCCTTGCGGCCCACACAGATCGTGATGCCTGGGATCCCCGCTCGCTATCGTAGAGGTGGTTCCGTGTCAACTATTGTTATTATTATTATTTTGGCCTCCCTTTCCGCCCCTCCACCCACAGTAGGATGCTAGGCTGCCAGGGGCCGCGGAACCAATTCCATGGTTTTCATTTTGTATTTACTGCAGACACATCACAGCTTACGAATTCGTTGCAACCAATATTTCTCGTCATCTTTTTGAAAGATGAGACGGCAAGATGTCCAACCCTAGGGTGGCGGATGGCCCGCCTCGTAAGCGCAAAGAATGCGGAGCAAACCGAGAAGCATATATTAGCATTAGCATAATATCTACCTTTTTTAAGTGGTCTTACTTGGGATCATGCCTCCAAGGACACCAACGATCAATGGGACGAAGATTAGGTCGTATTCCTGAAAGGCAAATTTCACCTGAAGGCACAAGCTCCAGTATTTCGTTATTTTTTCATCTTCCTTAGTCTTAATGTTCATCTCTCCTGAGCGTGACATTTCAACGGTATGAAATGCCTTCTTTTGATGGTCAAACACGGCCATATCTAGTCTGTTCGTCTAGAGCTTTACCGTGGCAGTGAAAATTCTAGAGGACTTTGCAAATGTCAATATGTATCACTGGTTGCATCTCTGTGTGATGGTAAAGGAGTATTCGTTTTTATCGATTCCGTAGGTGATAAAGCGTGTTAAAGGCCGTGTCGTGCCTTGTGACGTATCTTAGGTAGACCGCCAGAAAGTCCATTGTAGCATCTGGAAACGCCATTCTGTACGGCAACTACCTCTTCTTCTGTTTGGGCATAAGGGTCGGGAATCTTAAAAAGGAAAATTTCAAAAAATCTGTAATGCAGCGACTCGGTGCTATACCCAACTTGCATGACCCTTTCTGCCTCGCTTTCTAATGTGGCATGTGGTTCCTTTTGTGCTAACAAAACATGTTTGCTCATTTTGCATTCGGCTTCCAGGACAGCGGCAAGTTCAGTTCCTTGCATGTTTACAATAGCTAGTCTTTTGAATTATTATTATATTGTTATAATATTATTACTGTTATTGTATTATTATTATTATTGTCGTTATTATTATTATCAATCTGCTAGAGTTCGATTTATTCAAATAGCACCGACAAGGAATAACAGACAGCAAATATTTCAGTCGTGACTTTATTTTCTGCACAAAACTAATTCAATAATTAATCTATTAACTAAGTGGTTTTCCGTAAGGAAGTTATTCTTAAGTGCATCGGAAATGAAATACATTACCTTTAGTGCGAACCCAGCGAATATTCCATGCGATTGGCTCTTCACATTGGATACCCTGTAATTGAAAATATCTCATCAATTAAAACTTTGGCAATAACGTTTTCGTGCGATTCAAAATTCCATTAAACAAGTTATTTCGAATATTTAAAAACTTCTATTTACAAAATCTACATTTAGAAACATATAGTAAGCTTAAGGTTCGATCAATTTATGCAATTAAAATCGAATCACGTCTACAGTACAGGACGAACTTCTAGTGTTGAAAATTCTATTATGTGAAAAGCGTAATTTTCACTAATAGTAGTATCAATAATCATCATTAAAATTGTATTCATATACTCATATATAGTCATTCATTCGTTTATCCAGTCACAGGTTAACACTTAGAACTTAATATCTACCGGTATTAAAATATACAGGCAGTTTCGTTTTCGTTCGCCATGAGGATTTGCTTGTTATTGGGCACAGAGGGTAGATTTAAATGTGGCGAAGTTGCTAAATTTTGAACTCGAAGACCTGACCTATGGCAGGCAAAATTACGTTCGAGATTAAAGTGAACGAAATGTGCTCATTTCCTTCTTTTGCCAGTCTACCTAATGATATTCTGGCTCATCAAGTTCCTTATTTCTTATCCGCTCCATATCAGATTTTGACACCGTTCGAAAGACTTGTTTCTTCCAATTTTAACCATGTATAATTGACATATTTTAATTGGCAAAGAGAACGACAACGGGCACATCGTGTGATTCTTCTAGATCTTGATAGAATCTTAGTCGAGAATGGATCGTGTACTGAGCAGCGTAATGTTTATATCACAAATGGTTAATTAAATGTGTGTTTTTACAAAGTTTATGCAAATCTCCTATTTTCTAGATAAATTATAATAATCCATCAACATCTACTCTCGAAGTTTACATCGAGGTAAGTTTAAACTATACGGGATTCGTGTTAATTACCGCCTAATGATAATTTAAGACAACTGGGGTATTGCAACTAGTTAGTTGTAAAATTAGAAGACGACGAATATTTTTTAAACATCTGATCAGATGAATCAAAATTTACCAATTCTGGAATCTTTAGCAGAGAACTGTTGGACAATAACCAAAAAAGAATTCTAAAATAGCTTTCTCATGGTATTGGTTGAATCATTTACGAAAGCAATGTAAGGAGACAAGAAACACACTATTCACGAACATGTTTCTGTCTACGCGGAGTCATCAGCGTGGTTCCAAGAGTATTTTTACTCCACCTTGAATTCGATGTCTGAGTGTATCCTATTCAGGTGCTGCAGAAAATAATCTAATCTGCCTCGTCCGTAAGACCAAGCAGCGAACGTGTCGTGTAGATACCTCCAGTTACTCCGCCGCTGTTTCCATAACTAGGCTTTGGAAGTGCTCCATGAAGATGTTAGCTATCACATGACTCCCCATCACTCTGTTTGTTCATAAAAATTGCCGTCTTACGCGAAGTAGGTGGTTGTTAAGCACTCTTTGAAGAGTCACATGATGTTTAGTGGGAATTAATGTATGTATGTATGTACCGTAATGTTTCAGTTAACGTGACTTTTATAAATAGAGATACTACGTCGAAGACCTTGGAACTTTTATACAAAATGCAACGCGTAGGGCTGCAATAGGCTGATTAAATGCTTCGCGCACACAATAGATCTTAGTGGTGCATCATTCTTGAGGATTTTGGATATAACCTAGGCGAGAGTATTTCTTTGAACCGCAGGTAAGAAATGCCCGTAATCATGGATGGATAGTAGAGGTGTGATTTGTAGTTATACAGTTAGCTCTCCTACTTTCTTATTTGAAAATAATTTTATACTGTACAAAACTTAACTGTATGAAGAACTAGAGGCAAAAAGTGCTAATGATTTTACTCTACAAGAAGAAGTTTTGGCGCCACCTTCTGCTAAAAAAGCACTCGAAAGACAACATTTCATTATACCAAAATTAGTTGCAGTCTAGATAGGTGCCAGTGTATGGGACTCCATGTTTGTAGTAGAAACAAGTGCAAAAGCTCTGTGTCATAGTATTGACGATTTAGTCATCAATCCGTCGTTGTAGAAAGAAATTACGGGCCAAACGTGCACTATTTATTCAAAACCGTTTCAAAAAATCTATGCCACACAATGTTATGTTCCACTGGGACGAAAATTGTTGCTAGCTTTAAATTACTGCTACGGCGGGCTGCTACAGCCAATGCGGCTCTAGAAAACTGGGAGTTGCACGAACGCGTTCAGGCATTTTGTTTTAATACTACGTCATCCAGTACTGGCCGTCTACTTCCATATGGAGATGGTTATGGAGAATTGCTTCAATTAGTTATTTTATTCTTGGGTGGAAATCGCCGGACACAAATTTAAAATTAAACCTCCTGGCATCAAAAATTAAATCTACTTATGTCAAGGCTTGGTTCAACTATTAAAGCACCTAATCGGGATATAAGCTTTAAGATTTGAAAACGTAGGTGCATTTTTGGACCTTAGTGAAATTTACAGTACTATCCATTAGTTATTTGTAACATAGATACGAAAATATAGACGCAACATTGTCCACAGCAACAGTAAATAAATTCTGTAGCCATATAATAGTACCTTCATAAAGTACCTTGTACTCTACCGTCTTTCGATAAATATGTGTCGATTAATATTAAACGAGAAATCAAGCATGCTTTACAATGTCCACTACATTCGCAGTAGAGAAATTCCTTGAATAGCACAGCTGAACGATCCATTGGGAAAAACGAAAACATGCAGCGCACGGCTAATTTCTTTTGGGTTGCATCCAAAACACCGTCTTTTATTCAAGCAAAAACGTTGGCTTCGGAATGATTAATCTGTTTCTATTAACTCAGATTCCTTCTGCAAAATGCAACCATATGTCCTCTAGTTCATCAACGTCGGTATATACCACGAAAAGTATTGATTCCGAAACTGAACCTTGAGATACGGATGATTTTACCGTGCTCGTGCCTATTTCGTTTCGATCAACGATTGTTTTGTCATTAACTTCAAGGCGAGCCTACTAATTTAATGTACCCATTAGTAATAGATGTACTTTAACTTACTTACCTTAACTACAACAGCCACATTTGCAAGATCGTTTAACAATAACCAACCACATCCAAAATTCGTAGAGCCAATTATGTTGTATGTAGTCATGGCCCCATCTTCATGGTGGTATTTTCATTAGCACACCTACTTATGCACTTTCTCGCGTCGAAATCTGGGAGATTGTGTTGTGTATCTGTATACAGGCGACTACATATAAGTAGGCTGCTATAATTTACGTTACATTCATACGGAGCGGAATCGAATGCATAAATTTAAAACGTGTCAGAGTTAGAAATTGGATCCGCGAAGCGCGTAACTTCTTTACCACGGCGTTCACGCGAATTTTGCTAATTTGAATATTAATCATTTCTACACTTTAAACTCGTCTTATATCGTGCAGGCTCAAATTTGAATTTAAATGGGAAAACATTATGCCCGAAAAAGATAAGAATCGTGATTGTTTTGATGAAGCATGTCAGTGAAAAGAACAAGTACCGATCAGAGTCCAGAAAGTTGATTTTGAAAGACGTTCACAATCTTCCTATCCTTGGTACCAAAATTATTAGAACGCTCAATATGGAAACTTAGCTGTTCTGGTACAGCTGGTCAGGAAGAAGACAACAAATAAATCCACAATACACTGCTCAACAATTGAAGTGGTTAATGAAATAATTTCTAAAATTAATAGTTAAATGATACTGCAGGTGTACACTTTGTATATTTTATTTCTTCTGACAATACGATATTAATTTAGCAAGCAAAATATTGATAAAGGTAGTCAAAACAAATTTGCCAAAAAGGCACAAAAATACCACCAGTAGTCAAATACCACCGCTGGTTAGCCTTAGTGCCTTTACTCTAACTAGCTTACTTCTTAATGAATTATCAACGAAGGGCTAAGGTATGTTACGACAAATACAGCGTAAAGCGTCAGCTAGCTGTTCTAATTTCTGGGGCGCCTTTTCGAGTAAGCTGATTTTCCTCGACATCTCTCCCCAGGCGCGTTCGATGCAGTTTATGTTTAGTAAACATGTTGGTAATCCAGTATCCACACCATGAAATTCTATCTGTTTATTTACAATTCTAGCATGGTAAAGACTAGCATTGTCATCAATTAGAACGAATTTTTCACTAATTGTACGAGCAAATGGTACAATGATTGGTTCTACAACTATGTCGCTATCATTGATGTATTCTTTAATATCATTAAGTCACTACACCCGACATATTCCACCCCAGACGCAAACGAACCCTCCACCAAAAGTCGTTGGTAACACAAAGTTTTCGCTGTATTGTTGTAATTTTTCTCTCCGCACCAACATTTGCCCATTAGAAATATATAGTCGCAATATCGAGTCGTAGGAGAAAAGACAATTTTCCAAATTCCAGTCACAATATTTAATTGCACAATGAATTCTGCATGCTCGATATTTCCTCACCACCCGGAGGTACGTGGTACATTATCTTGCCCTTAAATTACGTACAAGCAACCCCCTTCTAACCATTTGTCCAGAAATAACGAGTCCAGTGGCTTGTCAGGAAAAACTCTTAATCCTTGAAGCCATGTATGTCGGATTTCATCTTGCAGTAGGTACTCTAAAGCCAGCTTCAGAACGAGTTGTAGTCCGTCTCGTCCTCCTACTCGCGTATAGGAACCAATAAATACGTATCTATTCCATGCTCCACTTAGGACACTTTGTGAAACATTTAATGTGTTGGCGACTTCCTGTTGAAATGAGCCCTCATTCAACCAGCGCGAGTTGTACGGCTTCTAACCGATTTTGCGGTATTGTAATGATGTACTATCGCGATGTTTCACTAATAACTATTGCAATTAAACTAACACAAGCACGTTTATTTCTTCCAGATGATCGCTTATTGATATCCCTTTCACTAAAAACCTGTTCAAAAAGACACAACATGTGGACAAACAAGAGAGTAAACAAATAATTATCCACAATTACTCGGTGTTCAAAAACATATGAGTTATGATTACATATAAATTTTATAAGTTATGTTTACATATGAATTGTTCAATTGTTGAGCAGTGTATTTTTACTGCTGAACTTCAGCATATTTTACAAACCCCAAACCTACTTTGTTAATTCAATTACCTTTTGTCGGACAATAGACAATAAATAATCAAAAATAAATAGAAATTGCTATCAGAAAAGCTTACTTCTTTCTAATTGAAGATGTCAATGTTTGGACTGGATCTTGAAAACACTCTGTACAAGACTTTGATATTTATTTATTGCTATAAATAGCTACTTGTGCCATTCATAATGATCTTAAAACTAATTTGCATTGCCAACATCACAGAAGAAATATTCATGTTTAATTTCTTATTTCTAATAGACGCCATGGATTTTTATACCCTCAAAAACAATTTTTTCCGATTTCAACCATGTATAACATGTTTATAACAGTTTTCAACACTACGCTTTAAATGACGTAGAAAACACTTTAAGACTAAATACGGTAGCCATGAAATTAAGGCTTATTAGTAGGAAAATGTCATACACCAACGGAAATATGTGAAGTACTTTTTATTTTGTAACGCGTTAATTCGGGTGAGTGTTTTTACTCCTACTCACAAACTCGGGAATTCGGGTATCGGTTCCGGTAAATTTTGGTTTTATGAAAATACGGAAAATTAAGGCTAATTAATTTTAACAAATTAGTAACTTGTCTACCAATAAAGTAATTTATCCTTATTTTGCCTCTTACTACCTTTGACAAAGTTTATGATAACGAGAAGATATCTGTGCGGTCGGTATTTGCTTATTCTTTGCGGTTGCGCCTCTTATCAATAGATGACGCCGGTACTTAATATGCTTACAGGTTACGGTATGTTCTAGCTGTCATATGTTACTTATATGGTAATTACCTCGTGGAGTTTTAAATTAACTTTGCTGATTAATAGATTAAAGTGAGTGGTGTATCGTGATGCTTGTGCGTTCATTAACAAATCAACCTTTGGGTAGCAATTATGTCCAAGGTTCGTCGGAAATAAAAGAGGTAAGTACACTTAAGAAAAATAATTGTTTTATTTACAAAAGAAAATAAACAAATAATTTCGGAGAAATAAAATCAAACAGAATTCAAACATTAAAGTCGGTGACAATCTGATATACAAAACAAGTAAGGAACTCCGAGAAATGAAATCAAACGGAATTCAGAAAATAAGTTCGGATACACTTTTACGTACAAAAGATATAGAAATTAGAAACAGTATTTTGATATTCAATGTGTTAAAATAAATAATAAAAATCGGTTATCAATCTAAGCAGTAAACGGGAAATTCGGCAAAGTACAGGTTGATAATAACGGTGAACAAACTTACGGACTTTAACGTGAATTAAACAAGATTTAATTTAACGCTGCAAAGAAAAGAATGACACCGTTACGGGGAGGGCTCGGCCTAGGCCAGTGTCTAGCACCGACAGCGATACGGAGATTGCCTTGTCAAGGCCAGCGTCTAGCGCCGACAGCGATACGGAGGGTGGCCGCCTATGCCAGCGTCTAGCGCCGACAGCGATACGGGGGGAGGGCTCCGCCTAGGCCAGTGTCTAGCACCGACAGCGATACGGAGAGGGTTCCGCCTAGGCCAGTGTCTAGCACCGACAGCGATACGGAGAGGGCAGGAGTAGACTCCTATCGAATAGGATTTTCGAGCGGTTTATATACCATTCCGGGCGATGACGCAGAGACTTCTTTTGGATGACGTACGGTGCAAAAAACACAAGTCGAGAATATGAATTGAAAGATTATGCACGTACGCACCTTTATGTAGAAGAAGTACATAGGGTCGTCCAAAAGTTTGTTCACGTGAAAATAAATACATTTAATTAAACATTTGCAAAAATGATTCAAAGAATGAATACAAAGTTATTATCTTAATAATAAATTGTCTCTTTCTTTCAGTAAAAGTTCTTTGAATCTGTAACGACTAGCGGTTCGTTACAATTTACCCAAGCAAAACATAATAATAGAGAGTACAAGATATTTCATTATATCCAGAAGGACAGTATCTTCTTTGTATCTTCATAGAAACTTGGTTGAGTTGCGTAATGCTTATATTAACAGGAATTTTGATGAAAACCAACGGGATATTTTATAATTGATAAATTAAAGGTGCGTTTTTACGAACAATGAATGAAAACAACAATAACAATAGTGGTAGTAGTAAACAAACAATAAAGCAATAATTACACTAAATGTTCCAATAACTGGCCATTTTCATTAATGTACAATTGCACACGCTTTCCGGCATTGTGAAGTACACCTTCTATAGTGCTCTATGATGGACATCAATTTTATAAATATTATATTTAACAATTCTCCGGTCATACAAGAACTCAACCATAGTTAAACCTCTGTTAACAGACACCTCTCAACAACGAATCCCCAAACTTATTGCATACTAAAGTACATGACAAGCACCTCCAGACAACAAACCATCTCTAGAATGATTCGGACATCGAAATCAGCAAATTTATCCCATATTCGCTTTGAAACTTACCCATGCATGACGAAGCAAAATTTTGATTTTAAACTGATAAGAAAAATAGAAGTATAGCTATAGAAATTAATAAGAGTAAAAAAATTAATTTAAAAATATAAGCGTAATTGTATCCGTGTTTTTTTTTAATACAGAGGAGATAATAAATATCTTTCTATGTGCCCAGCTTTGGGTAGGTTACAATAGTTTCACGACAATATGTAAAAGAAAAAAAAATAGCCGAAATGAATAAAACAGAAAAGAAGGGCGCCAGAAACCTATTAGACAAAGTTCAAACCATAGGAACACATATGACACGTCTAATAGGTTTTCGTCATGATGACATACATGGCTTTTCACATAAATAATGAAACGAATACTCGAAATACCAGTTCAGACAAATAGTGTTGTTGCCGCGAAAAACTGTCTTGGTTTTCGCTTCTTTTTCTCATAGGTGAGTACGTATTCCCTTTTTCTCAAGTAAAATCGTAACGTCCGAAGTTCTTGCGGTACGCGAATTTATACGGTAAACGATAGCCATCCTTTCATGTTTCGACCGACAGAGGGTGTAAGGTTATCATCGCTGCTTTCGCTGAAAGGAGCGAGATACGCCGAACTCTTTGTAAGGCTCCGCAGCTTACATCTAGTACGATATACATGAATAATACGTATGTATTAAATCAGCCAACTTTTTTTGCGCCCGAAATGTACATACGCTGAGGACAAATCTTTGTGGTATGGTTTTGCTTGTTGACACTAGGTGTGTTCTGAAATGTCAATTCCAGCGACAAATTACGCTAGTTTTGATGTACTAATCAATCATCGTTGTTTCTATCACACATAGTTTTTGTTCAGTCGAACCATAATAGTTTTATTATACAGTGTGCTTCAGATAACATCGATACAACGTTCCAATGAGTGAAGCCCGAATAGTTGCATAATGATTTATAATTTATGGCGCTCATTAATCGATAACCTGTACGCTTGCCACCTACCTTAAGAAAGATCTTTTTAGCGTTCCAGTAGTTCAGCGGAAAATGGGATAAGGTAAAAGGGATAGTGAATCTCAAACAGTCTAAAACAGTTTATAAATAAAGAAGCGCCACCACGGTTTTATTTAGCAAAATACCCAAAACTTCCGCAGTTTCTGTACATAAACCGAATAACTAGATAAGGAAAAATCTTATAAACACAAATGTTGTTAAGTTAATAGAAATTTTTAGCCCAAACGTTCTTTAAAAAGAAATATACAAAAAAAGACTGAAAAGTGCGTAAATGCACTTCAAGTGACTTAAACGATCAAGATAAAATTATTAATTTTAATAAAATACTGAAATATTTGATTTATCAAGTCAATAAAATAAAACAAAATTAAAAAAGTGAATTTATCAAATTATAAATTGTAATACAGTTAATTGGAAGGTACTTAGCCTATGTAAAGTGGTTCGATAGCTAACCTATCATCTTCAGCAGGAATACTGAACTTATTGAACAGTTCAGTATTCAGTATTGCTGAAGATGATAGCTTAACTATCGAAACGTGAAGTGTTTGTGGTAGACGGTAATAATGGAGTGTTTCAGTGTTCAAGTACGTGATTTAAAGTAATGTCAAAAATTTCTGTTCCTTAAGTTGATGAGGTGTTAGGCATTTATCTCTTCAATAATAATTAAATGTACTTACATTAAGTCTAAGCGTAATATTTTCAATAATATATATGTATGTATTACAATGTCGCCTGCTTCCCAAGTTTCTTAAATAGTTCAAGTTTACGAAAGCAATCTCTATCCAATTGTAATTAAATCTATGAATATTAAATGTACTCGAATAAACACGCGGCCTGTCTACTTCTATTGGTATTTATTCATCAAGAATAGTCCCTTTATTTTATACTCAATAGATATTTACAATATATTCCATAAATACGAGATACGTCATTATATTCAAGTATCCCTTTCTTTAATTGCAAACATCACGCTTATTAAGTTCTTTCACTGGACGTATAGTTCAATTTATCTCGCAAACAATGGCGTATTAATTTACAATTCTACCTGCTTCCTTGATTCTTTTGTCTGAGTATCCAATAAACATCCATTTTATAATTTCATAGCGTCTCTAAAACCGAAAAGAATAGAAGACGAACAGAGCGAGAGTCGTCTAAGATCAGCGTATTGTCGTTAATTGTATTCCCGAATACTAAATGATAAAGAAATAAGAATCTTTTAAAAAGAGATTTTCCAACAGTGTATATTAAATGAAAAACCTGAAAGCCATAGGTTTTTAATGCTACCGACGGCGGAAATAAAAAGAAAAAAGGAGAGGAACGGCATCTGTGGAACAGGGCTTACTCTGAGGCGAAAATATGGTTTCCGACATTGGTGAGTGAGCGGCTGAAGGGCGTCAAAAGGAATATGGGATATTTTAATTAATATTAATCGCGTTAATGGGATTAGCTGATGGGAGTTCTCCCACTCTTTATCACCTTGTTCTGCCATCTCTGCTGTAGGATGGGAGATATGACTTCGCCAAATCGACCGGCTTTTTAAGAGGTGGGGAG
>LR737387.1:680082-693820 GCA_902655005.2 Marronus borbonicus | reverse complement strand
ACACTACAAAATTCTAAATGTAAATTAATATCGGGTATTATGGAATATTTTTTCACACTTCTTTTATTTTAGCTCGATTGGATTTAGGTCTAGGAACCGGGCAAGCCAATCCAGAAGCTTTTCGAGCCTTGTGATAAGGGAAAAAATGTTTTCTAAAAATTCCTCTAAGGAGAATTTGCATGCGATGGGCTTAATGTCACGCTTAGTGCTTCCATGTACATTTGTCTATCCATCCGCTGGTGACATCTGAACATTTCCCCAACATCCTGTGATGACATGCATCTCCATATCATAGTGTTGCCACTTTCTTGGTTGCCCGTTAACTCTATGACAGGAAAATGCATTTCCAATATCAAAAAGCTGAAAAGAAAATTGTAGACGTAATCTACATTTCAAAAGCAATATATGGTATATCGCTTAAAATCTGCATTACTACGATGATACTATTCAGCTTGAAAGCAATATATTTTTAATAATTCTCTGTATTATTCGTTTCGTTGAATCACAACACCCTTTCCCAGTTTTCAATTGTCCAATGTTGGTCTCTCTAAATGGACAATAACAACTTTTTCTTGTCTTGCAACCTTTTAATCTTGCACTAAGCGTTCTAGCCGACATCTTTGAACCACAGCCTCCACGAGCAAAATAAATTTGTAAATCTACAAGCTTATCCTGTATACCAAAATCGTATTAATACATGTCAATTTCCTTTAAAACTTAATGGTAGCACATAGGTGGTTGTAATTCCTAATTTTCGCACACGGTAGTAGTCGAACACGGCGAAGATGGATCGTTATAAGTGGAAGGGAATTATTGGATTTATGCACCGAATTGAAATGGAAATGCGAGTCTACCAACGCGATGCCATCGACGCGACGCGGCGGCTGTGTTCTACGTTTCGATCTGCTATACAGGCGTAGACGAAAGACTAATGTGTTAGATTTAATAAAGGAACGCTATATCGAAGAGGATGGTAGATAGGTATCTCGCGACTACGGTAAATAAAACACACCACGTCTTGAATAAATTAGACCACTTCGACAAGAAGAAGAGTCTCTTCGCCTTCGACTGCTAAATATTTCACTGTCTCTTTAATATTGTTTACTTTTTCAGCTGAGATTCTGAATTCTGTATATTTATTCAACTATCATGAGCGTCGCTTATATACGACGCTGTTGGGTCAAAGGGAGAACTATTGCACCAATGTTTGAAAAACTCAAGATAGGAGCACACATAACCTATTAATCTATCAAGCAATATACTTTTAAATGCGAAGAAATGAAAACGAGGGACTATGTTCTCGTTAAATAAGTTAAGACGACCGGTTCCAGGCCAGATGCTAATAACAAGTTTTTTTTATTTTATTACAAAACCATTAGATAAATGGACTCTAAATTATTATTGTATTTATATTGCTACTATTACACGAAATAGTCCCATATTGTAATCAAAAATTAAACATTAAGATTTATGTGTGCAAATAAATGTAAACAACACAACAGATTAAAGTTATTGTACATGGTGTATAAGACAAGATCATATTTTTATCACAAATACAATGAAGTCCTCTTTGCGGACAATCCTCACAAACGGACAGCTCTCACGACCGGACAATATTCCTGGAACCAATTTTTTGGTTGTGTATTTCTATGTAAAACTCGTCCTAATGAGCCAACGCTCTATCGGACTGACGCGGAGAGGGTAATTATCCCCGACAGACATAAAACAACCCCAGAAGCGGGCACGAAGCCTCGAAAACGGGCAGAAAAAACACACGTTAAAAGGGATAACTTGTTCGCTAACCATTGTCTTTCACCCAAGATCGAGTCGGATCGTGAAAGCTGCGTAGAAGTATGTGCCTCGCATGGTACCGTATTGAGAGTTCTGCAAATCAACAGCTTCTTTATGCGTACCACATACAGCGAATGCAGGGTCTTAATGAAGCCGATTTTCGATCACAAATACTATTTTGTAACTGATTTCTATAACTGTGTATCAATTCGAACCAATCTCTTGTATGGTTTACGGACGAATCAAACCTTTTTAAGGACGCAATTATCAATTTCCATTATGACTATCAATGAGCTGAAGAGAATTCTCACGCGATTAGACAAGACAACAACAAAAACTTTTTCATCCAACATTTGGCTTGGCATTGTTGGCGACTATTTAATAGCGCCAATGTTAGGTTAAATAGGCCACATCACAGGAATTTCTTGGCAAATGACCTACCTATCTTACTTAGAGACGTTCCATTGGAAACACGCCATGACTTATGATTCATGCATGACTGTGTTTCATCACATTTCAGACTTGTTGCTAGGGTGTACTTAGATAATTATTTTCCGAAGCGTTGGATTGACAGAGGTGGGCCAATTGCGCGCTGATAGCAACTACATAGAATAATTAACATTTCAAATAAGAAGACCATACGTGAAACTACTTCGCTAAAAATGATAGGGAAAGTACTTTCAAATATTATTTGTTTTGTGTACGAATAACCAAAAACGGTAAAATACGAGGAAAGAAAAAAATTCATTTTAAATACATGAAAAGAAAGAAAAAAAAACTAGTAAAAGAAAAGAAATTCGCTTAAAGAAGACTACAATAGGAAGAGCAAACTACTAAAGACAATTAAAAAAAAAAGAATCTTGGAAAGAATTTGGAAAATAGATAACAAAAATATATAAAGTGAATAACAGGAAATTTTGGATAAGAAAAGATTGAGAGGAATCAAAAGAAAAGAAATAAATATATTAAAAGCAAGAATAATCAATAATCAGAATAAAACATAAGCAGAGAAAAACTAGAGCAGAATAGAAGAAGCCATACAAAAGATCAAGATATGAAAAGCGAGTGAAGAACATAGTGTACTTCCGGAAATGAGGGAAAGGACAAGAAAGAAGGTAATTGACATGGGAGATGTTGAAAGTAGTATGGAAGGAACAGAAAATACTGAGGGAATGGAAAAACAATCAAATACCGATTGTGTAAAATGAAGAATTTAATAGAACGAAAAATAGAAAAAGGAGAAGGAACGTTCTTGGTACTGATTGATCTGAAGGCAACCTTTGACACGATAAGTAGAAGAGAAATACGGAAGGCTTGAAGAAAATCAAAGCATTTGAAGCTTTAATAATGCCATCGGAAGTACATATGAAAGAGTCAGAGTTAGAATAAATTGCAAGGCAAAAAAAACTTGAAGATGGAAATTAACATAAGTAAAACTAGAGTAATTAGTAATAAATGAGAATCAGGACAATCAAATTAACAAGGATAGTAAGTGCATAGTCAAGATATTGGAAAGAGTAAACGACATATGATTACTTGGAAAGTATGATAGTAGTGGACAGAAAAGTAGATAGAGAAACAACAAATAAAGGGAACAAATCAGCAAGAATATATTACTAATCAAATAAGGCAATATTAGGCCACAAGGAGATAGACACAGATACAAAAATAAAAATACATAATGCAATAATAAACTACGTACGCGTGTGAACACTAGATACTACAGAAAAAAAGATGAAGCAAAACTAAATGTGATGGCGATGAGACACCTAAGAAGGATGAAGATCAGACAATTAAAAAAATAGAAAATAAAAGGAACCAACTGACATATGGCAAAGTTTGAGACAAGTAGATTGACAACAAAAAATAATAGAGACAGGATATTCAAACAAGAAACGAAGAGGAAGCCCAATACCATGAAAGGGAAAAACTTCTGGAGAAACTAAAATAATGAAAAGAAACAGAAAAAAAAATAGCTACAAGAGGAATCCGCGTTGGAACACGTAAAAAAGTAAAAGAAATCGAGAAGAGGAAGTGTACTTTGCGATAAATTTCAAGCTACCTTTCTACTTCGTGGTACGACTGTGCCTCACCTCCTCTTGCTACAAATATCTTAAAAGATATTCCTGTTTTCCCGACTAGTCTGACACTCGTATCTCTACTTTAATACATCGCCATAATAAATAATGTAAAGAAAACACAGCATTTAGCTGATTAAAATGTACAAATTCTCTATGGCTTTCAATAACCAATTTTAGCGAACATATTCCGAGAGGTTATGATATAACCCTATTATACGCCACACCTTACCTCGTTATAAAGTTAATACTGCCACTCCGTATTATAGTTATAGAGTTGAATAGTGTGTATGAGTACATTCCCTGGAGACTTAGTGGAGGGCGTTATTTCGACAGATAATATTTACTTTAATCGTTAAATCAATGGCACTCATGTGAACCGCACCACATGGTTTCTAATTATTTCATCCGAACTACTAGGGGTTAATTGTGCAGTTCTAATGGAAAACTACGACAGAGCACAGTGATAGTGACGATGGTGGACTTGCCGCAACCACTTCACCCCGATGCGAATTTTCTCGTTGAAAGCAAACCAAATTAAGGATGTGTATGATGAAATTGCAGAGTGGTGCGCAAGCAATTTTACAGATTGTTTTCGGAGATATTTGTTTCAATAAATTAAATAGGTACTCCTTAATAACCAAAAAAATATATAGTCTCCATTGTTTCTCTTGTTAACAGTTGAGATTGACATATTTTAATGCCATCATCCAACCCTTCCCTTCCATATTATTTCCACAAACTGCGTCTGAAACATTCACCACAACGAGCTGGTTAATAATTTACGCGTGATCTCCTAAAGTAAAGAGATGCTGCTCTACATTACACCACTCTTAACCTTTATCCCTATTTGTTTGTACGTGCTCTAATAGTTGGTTTAATACTTGTTGGCAATGAGAAATCTCCCATGATACTCTCGCTAATTAAGTAGCACATTGTGTAAAGTTTTACACGCATGATTTTGTCCCTTCTACTATAGTAATGTTAATAATACTTACATATAGGGTGGGACAATAGTGCGAAGTTACTCGGAGGCATCTTACGTACTTCCTATACAAAAATCATAGATATACAAGCTAACATTATATAGACATATACAGGGTGAACCACAAAAAGTTACACATCTAAGTTATGTATCTTTGAAATGGAATAGCCTGTATAAATGCCCGGGATTCTAAGGTCACTTGGTGTAGGATTACCTACACTTAAATGCAACTGTTTTCAAAATATTTGCTGCTGCTGAAATAGCTGTCTGTAGTTGGCATAATATTTTACATTTTGCCTTCGACATTGGGTGTTAAGTGTTTCGTTATTTTAAAACGCCCTGTATATTTTATAATTTTTTAATTGCTAATAACAAAAACAAATATTTCTGTCAGACATAATTGTCAGTGTAAAAGTGTGTGCACAAAAGTATAAGTGCACGTGTGAAAAACTACAAGAAAATGAATTTTTCTGGTGAAGAATGCTTACATAACGGCATCCGGATAGGAAGAAACCAAATTCACTAGCGTTTCAACGCTTGAGAAGAGTGAAGGCATAAACCACAAGAAAGAAAAGAGCACTAACCGATGATAATCAATCTGCAGTTTTGGCGTGAATTGCAGAGCATCTGCAAGGAGCAGATATCAGTTCGGTATGAACGGAGTATATTAAAATTGAATCACTTTCAGTCTTGTGAAGTAACCATGCATCAGGAGCTTACAAATATTGTTGTGGAAAATCGTTTAGAATTTTGCCAGTGGACTTTGAACAAAATTAGTACCGAATCAATTTGTTTTGTTCAGTGACGATGCAACGTTTCATAAAAACTGATGTATGGACAAACATAATTTTCACATTTGCTTCCAATGCAGCCCTCCATTAAAACTAGAAATTAGCAAAATCTTTGGTCACTAAATGTTTGGGATGGTATTATTGCGGATGAGAGGTCCTTTTTTTAGCAGCCAACTAAATGATAATCGCTACTTAAACTTTTTGGAAAACGAGCCGAATTACTTCGAGATGTTCGAAATGATATAAAAACGCACATGTTGTTTCAATATAATAGAGCGCCAGTACATCATACGCGTGCCGCTGATAACTTTTAATATACATTACCCCAATAAATGGATGGAACGGGAGGCACCTATATCTTGTGGGGCTACCTGAAGGATGTAGTGTACCGCACTACTTCTATAACAATAGATAATAGGAAACAACATTTATATTTGTTTTACTTTTTTAGTATTGCATTGTCCGTTTTCTTTGTCTTTGAACTAGTTTATTTGATTCACTTACCATTTTATTTTTGTTAGTTATTAATAATATTTTTTTGCTGCGTTTTTGCTTGTTTTTTCTTATTAAATTATTTTTTATCTGTTAAACTTACAGTTGGTACAAACCAACAATTGTTTTTTATACATTTTTTAGACAAAATATAAGAATGATATTTGGAAGCGAAAAATCCGTAACTAATAGAATTAAAGGAATACCAACCGTTAAAACAAATAGAGATAACTAGGAACCCAATAATTGTATTAAAAATTTAATTCTTAAGGTACCTAATGATCCCAAATCGGAACAATGCAAAATATCTCAAAACGACTAGCTTTAGGTATAGGAAAACTTTTACATAACTAGTGCAAAATGTTGTCTCAGCAATTCAAAAAAGTACAGGATGTTCTATTTAAAACAACGACGAAACCGTCCGTGTATTGCTTAACGCAGCAATATAGGCTTTTCACAACGAACGTGCATCAAACAAGGAAAAGACGATTCCATCAACCGGAAAAGTTATGGCGACGATTTTTGGTATTTGCAACACATAATCTTAATCGATTATTTGAAAAAGGTAAGGGCAATCACGGGTATGCTGATTTATTGAATCGATTCGACGCTCAATTAAAGAGAGAAAAACGCCGCCTATCGGAAAAGCCATTCTCTACCATCATGATAACGCGCCGACGCACTCATGAACACTAGTGACACCAAAACTAATCCAGTAACGGTACGAATTGGTATCCTGTCCACCATGTTCTCCAGATTTGCCCCCCGTGACTTCTTTCTTTCCCTAAACTGTAAAAAATGCCTTAGCGAAAACCGGTTCACATCAAATAAAGAGGACATTACCGAAATAGAAGCCTATCTTGCAGAATTGGACGATTTCTATTATTTGGATAACGCAACAAAGTTGGAAATATTGTTAGCCTAACAGTAAGTGTATAGAGCTACAAAGAAATCATTCCCGGAAATAAATTCACTAAATGCAAAACAATTGTGTTGTCTTCTTTAACACGGATACTTATCATACCATCCTCGTATAGTTAATAAATTCTTTTTCAGCTTATAACTAATGGGTACCTTTTTTTGTACGTGAGATCTGTGTGTAAGGATGTTGTTACAAATCTTATCGTAACTGCATAACCATCATCATCCTCAAAAAAATATAGGCCAATTATTCCATTCAAAGAGATCGCACACCAGACTATAGCTTTAGCTAAATGGAGGGACCTTTCGTGAAGCTGTTATAGTTTGGTAGCGGTCCAAAAGTGAAACGAATGTGAAAATGTTTTTTGGTTACTAACTGCAGATCGCTGCTTATTTCTTCTCACCTTACAAGCTTCTAAGAAACGTACCGTTTGACTGCCCCACCCTGTATATTAGGTTTGTCTTGGTTCAAGATGGTGCTTCTCTATAAGTATTTAGATTGAAAATTTAATACTTCCACTCTCTGTGCTCGCTCAACTGTAAAGCAATATAATAATCTTTGAAACAATAAAGTTTTCCTTTACGAACCCCTCTTGCTTCCCTCATCCTCCCATGTTCGATAAAAATTCCATCCTAATACGCCGAATAAATTGGAAAACAAAAAAACTTGCGAAACAGACCGTAACTAAACTAATCACAATTCTGAACAAATTTGCTCCAGAAAACTGTTTGGAATGGTTGCCGATCTTTCGACCAGGACGAGGGAAGCGGAAGGAGCAAATAAAAGGTAGCTTCATTTCTTACATACATATATCCATGTACGAAAATGCATGAATGGCTTTATTCCCTTTGATCCTTCAACTGTATTTTTTATACTCTCGTTGATGGGCAGACCCTTTCCCTTATCGAACCAATTTTTGAGTATAGAAACGATATACGAAAATGAACAATTGTCCTTGCTCTTGCCATATATACATTTATTCTAAATGGACTATGCGCTACTGCACGAAGAAAGCAAGAGCGAAGGTGGAATGTCGAAAATTTCAAACATCAAATAAATTTTGGGCTTCGAGCACGTTCCATTTAAGTTTTTGTCAATAAGTACCACGTTTGAATTATGACAGTTTGAGGTTTTTGGACTTTAAAACCGGCGAAAAAAGCAAGAAATACAATTAGCAGTTTGCTTTGTACAGTTCTAGATACAGAATGGCTAGTTCACTCGTTTGTGAGGCATCCAATCATCTAAATCTTGTAGTTTAAGAGCCATGCCGGTTTGAATTTTGAAAAGAAGATATTTTTTCTCAAATTTACAGTATTATAAATTAATTTGATAAATTGTAAATATTTCTATTAATTTTGAGAATCGTGGTTAACACCTACAATAAGTTGAGATACAAACCAAGCATAAAATAATAAGAATAAGAATGTTTTTTTTTTCTAATTTTATCAGCAGAACAAACGATAACACTGAACAAAAATAGAAACTACGTCAAAAGAGAACAATTTATTATGCCAACACAATATCATATCTAATAACTACACTGCGGATGGACGACCATATTTATCATTTAGCATAGATGCTCATACTATGTCGTGCCACATTACTAAAGTGAGGACGTTCTGTGCAGTTTGCTAGCAAGTGTTAGTCACCCAAGCGTCAATCGGGTACATGCAGTACCGTAGATAAATTGAAAGTTATATTTCGCCAAGTACGTTTTCGATACGATCGTAATAGGAGTTAACTGTGATATATTTTTCTAAATTGTTCGTTGTAAATTGGTTTCGTTAGTAAGTTGATATATTTTTAAATCTAGAGAAAGATATTTCTACGTCACATGAAGTAACTGGTGCGAAATGGAAGTATGCAATTAAATCCTTATATTTTAAACATAAACTTTCATTCTGGGTAGTAAAGGTGTTATTGGAAATTTCTTTTAATAGTCGTATCTTTCTTGCTGATGCTAATTGAAAATACTCTTACTGTTACATGCACTTTACTTTTTTACTGAATTTTGTGAAGAATTGTGCCAGTACAACGGTTGACACAGAACTCTCTTCTGTTTTCAAACTTAGAACTAAAGGAACCTCACAGGTGAGAAAATAAATTTCTTCTATTAATAACTTTACAAAATAAATAGTTACAATTTTCTAGAAATTTTCATGTAATTTGCAGTTTTTAGCTTTTCACATTTCTGTAACCTGCAAGCATTATTTGTTTATTTCCTTTAATTGTTTTTATAAGTAAATGTACCATTGGACCATCCCAGGCACACAAAAACTACGACAGATTATTATTATTATTATTGTTAACGAACACTAGCCATTTTCTCTTAAGAATTTCAAACTCATTTCACCGCATATAGCAAACAATCACCACCTAATTACACAAATATTTCTATTGAGTTGCCAAACAGGTCTTTAATTTCTAGTATAAACACTTCGAAACTTGCGGCGACTTTGTATTAAAGATATTCCGTTGTAGCCTCATATTTGCAGGAAACTGTTACAATTCAACAGGGGCGTCTTTAATGTATCAAAAAGATACATAGTATACAGCTCGCGGATTTAATTACAGAAGATAGTTCGTTGTATAATATTTATTTCATTTTGTGTTGGGTATTGTTGTTAATTTTAACTTACTGTATCATAATGTTTACATATGAAAAAGCGTGATATGTTTGGAGATTTCTATATATATAATGAAAATTCTAGAATGTCCGGCGAATAATGTCCTAAGAATTTTCCGTTGCAACAAATTTTCACATTACGGTTACTTACTTAATAGGAAAAACATCAGAAAAACATTACAATTAATAATATTAAAAGAGCTACAGTAAACTTTCTTCATTTTAAAATAATCTATAAAGTTTTTGCAATCAGAAATCAAACCGCTTTAGTACTCTATAAAATAATATATATTAAATGTTCATCACAAATAGCCGAGTTTAAAATTAACGGTGAGACGTATTTGGTAACTTTTAGCATCCTAGCTCGGTTTATTTGAAAATTTTTTCATTGTTAGTTGAGAAGATATAAATATATAAATATTTATGATATCAGCTAATAAAAAAGGAATCCAGTGCATTACAAATTGTTGAACTAGCGTTGAAACCCCGAAAGTTCTCCCATGGTTCATATATGTACATACACCCCATACTTGCTTTTATTTTGAACCGTACAGAAAGGCTCATACATCACCCAATCTGTAGGTATACCTACACATACATAGATATATAACAAACAACTAACGGTACAGAGTACATCCCCGACTACCGGTAAATCCTTCCCAACTGCATCGCATACATATATCAGTGAGGTCCTAAAGTATCCGCCCGCTACAGTAACTTTTGAAGGACAAATGCTTGGAAAAAACAAGACAATTTCTGTTTTCCATTAACTACCTTCTGCCGTCATCGGTACCATTAGTATTACTATTATTTGTTTTTTTTGCCCAAACAATGGCTCCAGCATGTAACTGGAACCGTCCTCCAAGGATCTCAGTCGGGGACTAAAGAGACCGCGCGAACATCTTGACCAGCTTAAATTAAAAACTGTAGTACCATCTATCTTTAACTTTCTAGAACATTGGTAGAAGAATGTTGCCGAGGAAAGTATCGCGAATATTAAAAGTAGTAGCAAACAGTTAAATAGAGCTAATAAACACTGAAATATTTTACAGAAGAGCTAGGAAGGCTATAATAAAATTTTTTTTAGCAGAATTGGCGAAACAAATACACTCTATAAGTAAATGCCAATAATATTAACAAAAAGGTTTGTAAACGTTATGAATTTGTTCTTTATTTATCTTTGTAGAATATAAATATACTTGAGCGATTTTGCTGAAAATGATATGAATTGTTCTAAGAAAGCGAAATTCATGTTTAGAATTACTAAAGAAATTGGAGAAAAGAAGAACAGAGAGATTTAATATTTAATACCTGTTTTGCAGGTCAGTTTCTTTATGTAAATTAATTTATGTGCAAGTGTCATGAGAATTCCATTTTTCAAAGTTAATTATAGTCCAATAAGTGACCTTTTTCCGGCCTAGTACAGAAAAATAGCTGTACACGTCATTGCTAATTTTTTTTTATTGTTACCAGACGTATTATGGTATTCCAATATAAACGAAACCCCAGGATTACTACTAATGAACCTTTAAGAGCGCTTACATTGAAGTTGTCGGTGTGATCAGGACATTAGAAATACCTGTGGTTTTATTTTTTTCTATATGAATTAACAGGTGGAGATCTTGCAAATTGAATCAGGAACTGCCTTACATTGATTCATTCTACTATTATTTCCTTTCCGTTGGACATCATTCTAACACAAGCATGTCTAAAATATTAGGTGCTGTTTTTGAGATTGAAAACTTGATACAATCATCGCGTAACAAATAATCCGGTATGTATAATTTTAAATCATAGAACTTATCCGAAATACTTTGGGGGATTGGAAGTATCTTAAATCCAGAAGGTAATACAATCAAATGGAAGTTCCTTAAAGATTTAGCCGAGCTTCAAAAAAACAATGGGTTTCATTCAGGTACAAAAATTCGGTGACGACAACAGGGAGAAAATGAGTTAGTTAAATTGGCTGTTCAAACACTTAGCGGAAGTGTTTGCAACAAAAATTATACATCGAAGATTTTAAAGTATCGAAATATATTTTAAAATTTCAAAATTTTATTAAGTTATTTGATACTCTCAATCAATCGAAAATGTCTCGGCAAAAATTTCTACACGAGACCATTTTCCACAAAGAAATTAATAATTTTTTAAAACTGGGTTATCTACGTTTAAAAAATATATTTGTAACTTAATCAAAAACAAAAATATTTTCATTATAGTAATCGGAAAGCGGGATTTTTAGAACTGCTGGAAGAAGTTTACGACGACATGGTGAAAACGTCTCAAGATCTTGACTATTTATTAAATCACAAATTTAACCGAGATACCTTTTTCTGCAATAAGATCGCCCCGAGGATTTAATAACAATCCATCTGCAAGACAATTTGAGAATGCGTATAAGCGATTATGTGCAGCAAAAGTATCGTGTCTCGACGCAAATTTTTTTAATGTGTATATACCCATTGTGTAATTGAAATAAAAGAAATTTAGTGAAAATAAAGAAAACATAGATCATGAAAATATTGAATTTAGTAATTTTTCATTTGTAATGAAGATCATTCATCATATCATTGAAGATGATGTTGTGTAAAACACTATATATATACTTTCCAAAAATTTCTTTGTGGGTTACAAATAACAATAATATTTTAAACTCGTAATTGAAGATAAATGTGTATTCAATAATTTAAATAATCACATTCTGGATTAGCATCCGTTAAGTAATCACCCTTCACAGATAATACACAAAATTCCAGGGATTTATTTCAAAATAAGATAATACTCTGACTGGAATTTAAAATGCACCTCCCCTAAATTGTTGGGGTATTTTATAAATGTATTTCTGAGGGCCAACTTAAACAATTATTTATCATATTGCATTGGTCCAGTACAAAAAAAATGAGCAAAATGCGTGCAGTAGAACCTCATTCGACTGTATTACGGTGTGAGAACCTGCAATTCAAGATAAAGCACGTAGAGCAGGTTCAGACGCACCCCCCTAGATTTCCTTTTGAAGCTCTTGGTTGTGCAACATCGGTCTCAGCCGGTAACATTTTTAGCCCAGCGGTGGTGGAACGCTATCCGTCATAGAATATCATTACGGATAGTTTACGGACGAATAGTGCCTATGCGCTTTGGTAACTATCGGCCTCTATTGCGATTATCTTCAATACCTGAGCATAGACGCACTAGAAGAACCTGATTCTCGAAACAGCAAGGGTGGCAGAATGAATGAAATTCATCTTCTTTCATTTCTGCTTCCAGGTCAGCGTTAATACTAATTCATAGCACCGAAATGGGTGCCAATTACATACAGGATGTCCTGAAGACCGTGACGTTAGCCTGGTTACAGACCATTGTGAACGAAATATTCCAACAAGACACTGCTCGGCCTCATACAGCTCGTCTATGCATTTCTTGATCGAAAACAAATCTGCTTCCCTTCTATCAGATCGCCAGATATCTCGTCAGTAGAGCACATATGCAATATCATCGGGCGCCGGCTCCTGCAAAATCCAGTTCCCGCTGCCAACCAAAACGAGTTATGGAACTAAGTCAATACTACTGCAGGAAATGTTCTAAGTAAGTAGTATAAACATTTTTGATACTAACAAACATTGTTCGCGCAAAAGTTTTGACAGTCTATAACACCTTTAATGTTGTGTTGTAGACATCAATGTACAACGTGGCCGCGTATTTTGGGCAAGCTGATAACAGGTGCACTGTTGTTCCTTCATGGCTGTACCAAGCTCTACATCTTATGTCTTTGGCTACAGCCCTCAGAATGTTTTAGCGATATACGAGCGAGTTTCCGAACGAGATGATGATTGAAGGATGCAGTGATAGTGCCACGGATAAATATTGTTCCGTTAAAGTATTGTCCATGCATAACCTTTTCTCTGTGTTAAAATTGGATTAGGATACGTTAGGATCCCACAGTACTTACATAGTACTTACAGGACATTATACATAGTATAATGTCCAACCGCTGAGCGAAACCGGAAAATACGGCACCCAGAGCTTTAGTTCTCGCTTTGATTTACGATTCGCAAA
>LR737387.1:650660-675082 GCA_902655005.2 Marronus borbonicus | reverse complement strand
TACGGCACCCAGAGCTTTAGTTCTCGCTTTGATTTACGATTCGCAAATTTTCCACCGCATTTTCGAACGGCAATCGCGCGACGAGTTTAAGTTCTTGTGCATCCGTGTTTACACACGTACAAGAGGATGTCCCGTCGCCCACGGTCAAATAAAGACTCAACTCTGTGGAATTCTGTTGATTTTGATCATTAGCGAAGGGAAAGCGACATAACTGCAGCCTCCCTTGGCCTTTGGCGAGAAATGTATGTATGGAGATTTGCTTTTTGCGCTAATTTGCCCACCTAATTTAGACCGGAAGAGTCTAGAAGTTAGGTGGAATTAGAAAGTTGTTGCCTGGATATAGCGAACAAGCACGAAATTGTAGGGGTTTTTGAATTCTTTTAAGGCTAAGACTGGGTGAGTATTAAATGTAACAAGACACACACAAGCATTAATATTGTCTGAAGTGACGAATTTAGAATTCTCGTGATCGTTGTTTCTATCCTTTAGCAGTTATAGCTTTCTTTCACAATGCATGTAGCATATTCGAAATGAAAAAGTTGATAGTACTCAACTTAATATTTTCCTACTCCTGAAATAGCCGTAAGTGAAATCTCAAGAACTTACTTCCTTATACGGTTATATTCATTATCTCAGACATCAAGCATAATTAATTTTTAACTGACTTTTTAGACTCCCATTAAATTCCCATCCCATTTCTCACATAAATAAAAGTAACAATTTCTTTAAATGCACTACGCTTTCCACCCATGTGGACGCACCCTTAAAGTTTAAGACCCTTTAACCAATCCCTTCGTCAACCCCATCCATTCCATTTCTTCACTGTAAATAAGTAGCAGCTTTGCTTGCTACCGCTAAGTGAATTAACGCAATCTGGAAAATTGATGTGAGGTGGCGTGATTCGTACGTGAAAAACAACGGCCGTCTCTCGTCTAGGAGGCGACCAACGCTACACTTAAAGGTGCGGTCAGACAGCATTTGTTTTGGTGCCAACGCACCCTTCATAGACATACATGCACCCCATAAATAAATCGCTAAGCGTTACGACAACAACAGGGTGAGACTAAACGTTCAGATTGCCTCTAGTTGGAATTGTAGCGAATTTTATTCTTGAAATGATTTCTTCTTGGCGTATTTCTTTAAGAAATAACCCTTTTATTGATATTTTCATATGCTACAATAACAAGGCCCAATAAAACCTGTATATCTTCAAATTAGCGTTTTCAGAATTGTATTTGCATAGATATATGTTTGAACAAATATTGTGAAGTAAAACCATTCGATCGCTAATTATATTAGAAATGTTGCACTCAAACAATATTTAGATGATCTGACAATTTCAGCTGGTTCTCGGTAATCAAACGAGAGGAAAACTATTGAATCAGCACTATTAAAGAAAATATTGTGTGTATTAGAAACTAATTACTTTCGAAACTATGAGCCAACGCATCCATTTTCCGGGTTGAAACCGCGTCGTAATTGCATGAAAACGTTTCGCTCTCAATTTCCTGGAGCTTCTTCTGGGCTGCTCCATGTTGCATTGCTGCTGTACAAAGATACATTCTTCTTTCAATAAGATAATAATTTTTAATAGCACCAACCAATGCTCACGCAATAAGAATCGAAGTAGATCCAGCAATCAGAAACCCGCGTTATGTAAAATCCAAACAGATTCCAATGACTCAACTAATTAGTCCAAAATAAGAAAATTACTTAATAATAAATAACCCCAACATCAGAAAGACAGGATAAGCTCTAAAAATTATAAATCGAATCAACTGCGTAATGCGCTAAAAATATAGACGTAACGTAAATAACTGATCGACCGTAACCTTGAACTCGATAAATGCACGCAACAAACGCAACCAAAACAAATAAAAAATAACAATCGATCAACCTTCTAAAGGTACTAGAACGTGGAGAAGTGGAGTACAATCTTGCTAAAAAGGTAAATAATTATAAATAAACACATTTTCACTTTAGCGGAACACGGAAGGTAAAACGAACCAAACAACCGTTCCAAACTAATGAGAAATGTCCCAAACAAACTGCACACTCAAATAGCGAGCCCAAAAGTATATCGAACAAAGATTAAATAAATTGTCAACGGAATCTGCGACTGTGAAAGAGGAGTTAATTTTCCCTAAAGCTAACGGAAAGTAACTAAAAGTTAAAATAAACTTGAGGTAAGCGTAAGTAAAGCCGATATATAAGTAAACAACAACTTAGCAGGTGGGTTAAGATCAGGAATCGTATCAAACGACCAACCAACGTGTGAGCTCGATTCCACACAACAGTACATACACTGCGCTCCAAAATAAGCCGTAACAAGCTAAGATAGATGATGAAAGAATATTGATTCCTCCTTCGTTAACGGAGCTCTTTTTCAGTGAATCTGCATGTATTTCTCAAGCACTTCTATTGTACAAAAGACGAACATCTGTTTTCGTTTTGAAATTATTTCATTCTAATTAGAGACAACACCGCTTCCTCTATATTCTCATCCCTTCATGTCCTTACCTTTGTTTCTTATACGTAGGCACCAACCGCCTCCTATTTAGTTCACTTCGTCGACGCAAAGTGGCCCTCCTCTATGTGCCCCGTATACCGAAACGACGTCCGATAGGAAGAAAAGAGCAGTTTATAATTGCTACAACGCCGCTTCGCCGATGCTAATTAACGGAAAGCGCGGCGATTTTATTAATAGTATACGAAAAGAAAAAAGAATCAAAAGAAAAAAAAGTAAAGGAAGCTAGCGTACAGGAAGTTAAAAATTAGCGTTTTGGTAAAACGATACTCGCTCGACGTTCAGCGCAGCTTTAGACATCTGAAAGAACTTCGCGCAGAGGGTTGTCGGAATAGACATAAAATGGGAGGAAAAGAGAACGTGGAAGGTGCAAAAGAGTCGAACGCTTCGCTAGATTAATTGGTAGAATTTTTCACGTTTGTTAAGCAATTGTTAAAAGAAGGAAAGTGTGCTCATCTTGGAGAAAAAAATAATCAAGGAGTTATTTTATGGCTATTTTGCTGAAGGTTTTCTTTGTAATAAAATTCATGTCACTAGGTACCTTTTACAATTTTTCGTTACCGTAAGAAAAATATTTTTAGAATAATAATAATAAAGGTATATTTAGCCTCTCTAGGCTTACTTGTTGTTGCTGTCTTCTTGTACTTAAACATCTCCACCTTTAAGTACAATAAGACAACTAACATTAGATACAAACTATTCATTGAGAGAATAGTTTTCGAGCAAATACTTTTTCAATATTAATTAAAATTGCTTGGATGTTATTGCTTTGCCTTCTGTTTACATTCAACGAGTTATATGATTTAATTCCAATATATAAAGCATTTTTGTCAAACGTAACTAGTTTGTGTTTAGAAATTTTTAAATCGCTTGCCGCCCTGCTGAAGTAGTTTTGAAAATGTTTTGTTTTAAATCGAATTCAATACTCTTAATAAATACGACATGAGTATATACGGTAGATAATGACATAATCCCCAAGTTTTTTAATATATTACGGTACGACTGACGACTCGAATAACCCTCTTTTGTAAGCGGAACACTCTAATGTTCTGAAAACTGGCTCTCAAAAGATAAGGCCATATTTAGTGCGCGACTCAAAACAAATGTAGCAGTAGGAGCTAATAATATCTGAACCGGTTATGTCTTTTAATTGATAAATGACATAACACGTTTGTGACAACTTATTTGCTAAGGAATCAATGAACCAACCGTTCAATATCGATGAATAAGCCACGATACTTGTTGGATCGATCGATTATGAATTTGAAATTGCTGGCTGCCCTCAATCTGTCTTCTCGTCGGTATGAAGTTGATGAATACACAAATAATAAAAACTAACGGCCCCAAAATCGATCCCTGTGGCACTGCGGATTTTATAGGAAGTTCTGTTGAAACATCACTGTGGCCCGCAACTACTTACTTTGTGTCGAACAGTTGTATAATGCCTCTTAAACCATATGATTATAATTTGCACACTGCACTTTACCAGGAAAGTGTAGATATAATCAAAAACAATTTCTTCAAAAACTTTAATTATAGCGCATAATATTGATATTGGTCGGCAATCAGTCGTGAGATTCTCTGTTTTTAAAGATGGGAACCACTTTTGCTACCTCACGGAAAAATACCTTCCTCCAAAGAGCAATTAGAAAGACTGGCAAATATATCTTTTATTATATACGCAGAAACTTTAAGAAGTTC
Source organism: Marronus borbonicus (assembly GCA_902655005.2). Classification (NCBI taxonomy): domain Eukaryota; kingdom Metazoa; phylum Arthropoda; class Insecta; order Coleoptera; family Scarabaeidae; genus Marronus; species Marronus borbonicus. The sequence continues at coordinate 670,854 of LR737387.1, read as the reverse complement.
GATAGCTACCCACCGAGTTTGTCTCTCATAATAACACCAAAACCAAATTAGGGCTGATGGAACCTACGAATATGGTTTTAACCTTATTCTTTATTTTATCTTTTTTACGGTAAAGATGCTGAAATTATTACTAAATTTGATGAAGTACTCGTTAAAACATAATGCGGTCTATATATGCTACTCTAGTGCTATAAGCATCGATTTTATCAGGTATCGTTTTATTTTTCGTATTTATCGCAGTATTTATAATTTTCTAAGCTGTCTGGTTGTATTATGAAAGCATGTCCGTAGAGCATCGTTATATTTTCTTTTTGCTACACTTGTAACATTTCTATATACGAATTGACAGCCTTCGTAATACTCGAAATCGTGCTCGTTTTAAGAAGTAACAGCAGTTTGATAAATGCTCTTGATGTTTCTAGATAAACCAAAATTCCTCTATTAATCCATGGCTTGCGGCGCCTGTCATTATTTTTCCTTTTCCGTTTGTAAAAGGAAATACTTTAAAGTGTTGACAAAAGTGATAAGCGCTTCATCAATAGAAGTTGCATACATAAAATTAAGCCACGTTTCTTTATTCTATGGAATGTAATAGAAAACGTCCTATTACATCAAATTAAAACTTCCTCAGTATTAATTAAGATGTACTTGCAATTACTTCATTTAATCCATCAACAATAGTAAATTAAGTTTATTACATTATCTGGTATCATCAATAAAAGAAATATTTAAAATGGAAGAGCAACTTGTCTTCGAAATAAGTATACTATATCACAATACAAAATACTGGCACACGTCGATTAGCAATTTTGAATTGACATATATTAAATAGGAACACCGTCGTGTTGAAATTGAATTTTTTTACGCCTATTTACTGCATGTCGGACAATAAGTTGGAAATGTAAAATATATTTAAAAACGACCACATTTAGGTATAGGGAATGTTTGTGCATTATAAAAAGAATGGAAGAAAAGCAAATTTTGGTATAAACTGTTTTGCTATTTTTCAAAATATTTGCTTTGAAGATTTATACACTTTTGTATGCGTTCGAACCAATTCTCGAAACATTTTTTTCACGCTGAAAGTAGTGTCTCCAAAACATAGTTTTTGAAACAGTAGTTTCTCCTTCAAATAATCGAAAAACATGTTGAATTTTTCAAATGATTAACCCTCCCCACATATAATTCTGAGGGCTCGTATACAAAGCCACCCACGATTCTCCAGCGTTGTCTGATTTAGAAGAACATAATCCTTTAATATCTAACTATTTTTAGTTCATTTTGTACGTCACACCACTTTGTAATTAAATATCATAGTTTAAACCGAAATTAGAGCCACCGCGACTTTCTCAGCGTCACTAATCTCCGTCTCAGGCTTCTTCTCCGCCATCTGGGAGTCCGTATACAACTTCGCAATGCACAGATAAGATTATAGGAAGCAATTTTCCACAAACGCGACGTAGCTACATTTTCTAATATCCTTTGGGGAACGCTTGCTTACCAACCAGGTACTTGCAATGCGACAAAAACGACAACAAAAAAGAACTTGGCACGGCCTTCCTTTTGCTCGTTGTATATAAGTAGGTAGCGACATTTTCTATTCGGAAGAACGGGGTCATGGCGGAAACTCGGATTCCTTATGACCAAGATCTCGCGGTTTGGCGAAATTGCGGAAGACCGGATGTCATTATCTTTTAATCTCGTTTAGAGAAGCTAGCAACGTTTAGCGTTTAAAACTGGAAAAAATTAGATGCTAACGACTTTGATGATCTGCTGCATTTTTGCCTGGATCTTTCATATTTCTTGTTGCCCTTTTTTCGAAAAGAAGGAAAGGATAAAGTAAATGGATTAAAGAAAGGGGAGAAGTTCTTAAAGTTTAGAGATGATAGGTTAAGTTTGTTAACGGAAATTTAAAGGACGGCGCAAAGGAGAAGACGAACAACGACAGAAAGTTTAACGTTAAAATTAAGATTTTATTATTTAATCCAAACGATGTATCATGGACAGAGAGGTACCACGAAGTACATAGTACCGCTTTATTTTTCTCATCCGTCTGTCCCGGAGATTTTACATAACGTACCACAAAATACCAATTTCCTTTGTAGAAGATGAAATTTCTAATTTATTGAAAGATTGCAAAAGGTTTTTCCTCTCTTCTTTTTCCTTTTATTCAACGTACATTTTTAATTTAGACAAAGAACATACTTAGAACACGTACCCGTGGTGTCACAGGTTAAGTTCGCCACCACACGAACCACACGATGTAAGTCATTTTCGTACCGTTTACAAAATGCATGGTTTCTTAAATTTCGTTTTTAGCAAAAATAACATTGACAAAATGGCAAAACTTCAGATTGATTGGTATCTGTAAAAATACATTGAATTGATCGTTCATGGTATTTTTTGTATCGAAGATTCTTCCTGTCTATTAACCAGCGGTCTGTGAGAATTTCTCCCGAGCGTTCCGTTTAAACGTCATCAGCAGCTAGTTGGAGGCGTTCGTTTCTCCTAGCAATAGGATCTATCGAAAGCCGACCTATACAGATTGCTACCTCTATTATGACTCCAACCACCATCCAAAACAAACACGGGCGGTAATCAAAACGTTAGCCTCACGAATCTGTGAAATACAACACTTTACATCACTTAGACCAAGCTTTACAAGCCAACGAGTATGACAGTTAACAGCTAAAGAGGGCAAGGAACACGAAGTGGATCGCCAACAAACGTCACCTTTCAATAGTCGGGCAAGGTATAGTGTTTCTACCTTACGCCAAGAACATTGCGGATTGAATTGGTAGGATACTGGAGCAACACAATGGAGAAAAGGCGTTCAGGCTCACGCCACCAGCACGTTCGGCAAGAGACCAAAGGATTATATAAGATACTATGCTATTATGGATTAGTATACATTGCCATCCTAAAATATAGTACCAACACCGGGCTAAAGGAACACAAACAAAATTGGTTTAGGGGCAAACGGAGAAATTAGCGGTAGCCGAACACACTCTCCAAGACTAGAATCGCATAAACAATTTCGCAAACACCGGGGCTTTGTCTACGGTTTCCTAGTGCCACACCCGCTTACAAAAAGAAGCGATCGAGGTACATATGCACCCCAGAAGTCTCAACCGAAAAGAAAAGGATCTTGCTATCAACAAAACCTGGTACTCGGCTTTACGGAAAGCGTCAGCCACACGTACCACGGTAAGAAGGATAGACACCGTGAGCGAGTTGTGGGCGGGACTCACCGACGATTAACGAAGGACCGAAGATTCCACGCCTTTGTTAGTGGGCCGGAGAGGAGCATGCTATCTGGAGTCCCACAAGGACCAGCGCTAGGCCAAGTTCTATTCACGATCTATATCGTGGACATTCCAAAACCAGACGATCAACGAGTGCTAAACGCCATCTACGCAGATGACACAGCAATCCTGATAACATCGCGGAACGCCGAATTGGTGTTCAAACTGGCGCAGGCGCATTTCACCATAATCTTTAACTTCTTCGAGGCCCATGGACTCACGATCAATCCCAAGCAGCTGCAAACAATTGCATTTGCCTGGAAACTGCACGGTCCACTTCCCAAGATCAAAGTCAAAGCGACGGAGATCGACTGGAACAGCAAGATCGAGTATCTTGCAGTAATCCTTGACAAAGTGCTGAATTTCGCGTGAACATCTCAGAAGAGCTCAAAACAGGCCACTCGGTGCATCCAGACAGCTGCTTCCCATCTTCTGCAACTCCCGCCTCAACCCTCAAATAGGCGTCATGTTTCACCACTTTTATATTCTACACCAATTCATAGACATTCTAGCAGAACACTTGCCTGACTTCCTTTTTAATGCTTTATTTTCCATTGCGTGTTTTCAAAAGCGTTATATATTCGTTTCCATTATGTTCCTAGCCTTTCGAAATCGTTCCAAAACGGGCCGAATACCCAATCTATCTTTCGCGTTATTGACGCCCATAAAACGGGAAAATTGAAATAATAAATCTGATGCGGAGAGTCCGCGTCCGTAGAACCCTTTTATTTGTCGAACGGTCATGGTCCGTAGGCGGAAAGCGGGATCCGGAAACGCTTGACGGGTTTTAACCGCTCCACCTCTTCGTCGCGACCAGTCCCTTTAATTGATTCAAGAGGCAAAGAATGAGGAGCCCATTTCATGGACGCTGAACCGCCGCCGAACAGAAGCGTAGAATGGATAGATAGCGGGCAATTTGCATTGTAAAATCGAGGGAAAAGGTAAAGTTTCTGGCAATGATAATACCTACGTATCTATCGGAAGAATTCCCATCGGTATACAGCATTTGATCGCTTACTCATGCGGAATTTGTTCTTTCTTATAGGATAGGAGACGTAAAGGGTTGGTTTTAGATTTATCGAAAAGCTCGTAAACCACTCGAATTACTTTATAGAGAAGGGATTGACGTTTCAAATTGCTTTGGGGGATTTTCGATGGCATTTACTGTTTGATTTAAGCTAACAAGGTGGAAAACCTGGTATATTAAGTGATAGATCATGAGTGGAAATTACAAACAGTAACGGCGTTAATATGGGGGGAAGGATAGGTATACACCGCCATTAACACACAACATATAAATTACTCTACGCTGATAGTGCCACTTACATCAATGCCAACATACGTTAATCTGAATTGATGACCTCCAAATTATCATCTATATGTCACGTACTTGATATTGAAAACACATACATTGAAAAATGTAGTTGGCTGAGACGTATTGATCACGTATCTCAGACTATTTCAATAGTAAAGAATAGGTATATGCTGTTACCAAAAATTGACGTTGTTTCAAGAACCTCGGATCCGGATTCAATATTTAAAACCTGAGCTCTAGATCCATTATCCGATAACTCGAATCCGAATCCACTATCTGAAACCTTGAATTCGGATTCTTTATCCAATCCAATCCGTTATTCGATAACGCGAATCCAGCCTCGTTCTCTGGCAACCTTTTCGAGCAAATATCTGCAGCAGGCCGAGTAATTATCCATATTCACTAGATGTACTGAACACCTGTAATGCAAAGTAGCTCAGTATGGTATTCATGGGAAACTCGGCATTACACTGAATTTCCTTTATTAAACATGGATCATTTACCTTCTACGCTAAATAATACCGGATCTGAGAATTGGATTGTGGATCAATACTGGATCTCTAATCGAGAGTTGGGTAATGGATTCGTATCCTAGGATTCGGATATCTGGATAGTTTTGGATTCGGAGATTCAGGTCCCAATTTTTTCTGATACCTACAGCACTGTTCTATGTTCTAGTTCATTGTGACCAACCATCGTAATCCGTCCGGCTTAAAGACTGTTTAATCTAAGGACATAAAAATAACCTGTAAGTCGAATATCAACTTCGTAAACTTTTATTTTGTTAATGAATTTTTCAATACCAGAGCCGATTATTTTAAGCAAGAGTATATTTTACAGATATTATTGACTTATGTTGAGTTTTAGTGTAAATCCAATCAATTTACGTTTTGTGTAATGATGAATTTTAAAACTGTTGTTTCATACAGGGTCAGATACGTCACGCATTCGGGAATATAAGCCGCGAAATATTTCATAACAGTATCTTTACTGCGACGGCCTCAAGCTGAACAGAAGGAACTCTTTTCTGGACAGCGCAATTGGACGGCCTAAACCTGACGGAAGTTCATCCATATTTCGCAATTGGACAGCCTAAGCTTTTGCGAAGTTAATTAGACAATGTTCCGCAATTGGGCAGCTCTGAGCTGACTTTTTCGAAATATTAATAGCCAAAATTTATCAATTTTCTACAATTGGGAAGTCTCAATTTACACAAGCAACTTTCTCTACCAATGAGTCCGCACTTTTTCTTTTAATCAACAAGTATGTGTAATTATTTGTTTCACAACTTCCGGCGGTGAAAAGTGTCCAACAGTATAGAGTTATTTCATTTAAAACAAAGAAAGCTCATGACAAGATGTTTATTTATAAATACACAATGTTACAAAATAACCTGGTTAAAAAAGAACTAATAAAATTGTTGCTTCACATTTGACGTGTTAAAGCTTTCCCAAACTGTCCAGAGAGATAGAACACGAAGTTATATTCATTTATAATGGATTTATAATAAAATTGCAGATTTCCTCAGAGTATGTAATACTTGCTAGGGTTTACCGTCTAGCGTCACCACTAAGTGTCGTCTGCAACTTTGAATGTACATGTTCCGTAGCGAAAGATGTGTTTAACGGATGTAGTTACGTTAAGTTTGAAAATGAAAGATTATTCGATGGAGACGACTCATTTTCCCGGAATTATCGTTGGCTGGGGATATGTTTACTGAATTAAATTTTCCCGTTAAAGAGGGAAAACACAAAAAAAAGAAAGAATCATTATTATTTTTTGTATTGGTTACAACTACGTCTGACAAATTAAAATAAATTACATTTGACACATTTAATAGTAATGATGCTGATGTAAGTTTCTGTTAAAGAGTAAATGACTACCAGAATAAAGTATTTATTCCATTAGAATTTAGCAAGCAATTGTAGCAAATATTGAAAATCCTTGAGTTTCAATACAAATCATTACTCGTCGTTTCATGTTGTTAATAACATTGATGAAGTGTTTAGGCGTTATCGTATCGCAAACATTTTGAATTGCCTCAGCTTGCATTGTGTGGGATGCGTTTTAAAAACTATTTTCTTCAAGAGAGTGTGCAAGAAAATTGGTTACACCGTTATCAAAGTATTTATGTAGGAGGTTCATTATTTGTAATGTTTTTATAATCTGTAGCGTTGTCTTGGAAATATCAATCATCCCACCATCATGCAATTGGAATTTAGAAAAAGATAAATTCTTCTCTATGAAAAAAACAACATTTTCAGGATGTAACATAAAGTATCTGTACTATAGCACAGAAGATTTCACTTAAATCGAGTTTTGTCTGGGAATAAAGACTTATTAAGGATATTATTATCATTCATATCATTTTCAAACCACCTGCAGCATTGCACTGATTTGAAAATCATTGCATCATCATATTGCACTCCTGCACAACACTAATTTCATATGTATATTTTTCGAAATCTTTTCGAAGAATACGCTGACAAGTACCATCTGACAAACTAGTTTCCAGTGAAATCTTCCCAAATAACTTTTTCGGTAAATGAACTATCCACCTACTCACATCCGCAATACCTTCAGCAGTTCTTTTCTTGAGTCTATCATTGCCGAGTTTGTAGTGCTTACACCACCAGTTTAACAATGTAGTGGACAATTTTGGTCATATAAATCAAGATATAACATCGCAAAATGTGAAAATTGAAGACGAAATTTATCCATACATAGTTGCATAGAATAGGATCATTCCCCGTTTTGTACGTTACGAAAGTAGGTTTATTGTAAACTCGAACTGATAATGCGAATCTAGCCGGGAAAATTACTAGTCTGACTTACTATATCAATGTAAACGGGCCTTAATGTCACTAGTTTTTACCTAAGATCTATCGCTTCTTTTTAATCAATTTTTATCTCGTAAAAAGAGATTTGCCTACAACGATTTTTACGTTACAATATGTAGCACGTTTCACTCGAAACATATAACTCTGTAAAAATGAACCATCTCGTACTCAGCCGTCTGCAATTTTTTTGCAGCAAAAAGCAAAAAGCAGAAAAGCAACCGTCAATAACGTCGAGCGTCAATCACAATAAGAGAGATGGAAACATTCGTCTTCGAATAGGAGCTAAACGAAATATCCGAAGAAAAGTATTTAGTAACCACTTTTCAAACATCCGTAAATTTTTTGGTTATTTTTCCTCTATGTGCCCCAAACCATTTATTTACCTATCTTTTCCAATTTTCAATAATACACACAATATTTCCTATCTGAACAAGAACAATTACCATTAGTGTTGAATTTTTCAAGGCCTAGATTCTACAACCCAAAATCAAATTCCAACATGAAAAATGTTGTATTTAAAACCTACACCACGGAATTAAGTGAAAGTCAGATAGGTGATGGGGACATTATAAGGTGCTAGGGCTGATACTGAGAAACGTTTTTCTTTTATTTTCTCCCCTACTTTGACGGGAACGAAGGCTAACTGTCGACAATTGTTTTACTTTGTCTGGTGCGTTGTTTACGAAGCGTAAAAGAATTCGTTTTTATTCTCTTTATCGTCGTTTTCTTATTGAAGTTCTTTGTTAGATTAGATAAAGTAGTGGTGGGGGAGTTTGAAAAGGTATTTTGACAGAGATTCGAAATGGTGTTTCTCCTTAATGGTATGTCTTGTTATTCCCTTTCTTGACCTTCATATAATTATTTGAATATTGATGGTTATTTATTTTTGGATATAGGCCGTTTGTTGAAGGAGGTAAATAAAAAAAGTCTTTTGCGCTTCCTCTTTTTTTTTCTACGACGTTTCTTTGCACGTGATTTCAACCTTTTCAAGCAAATGTCTACAAAGACGTTTTTACAATTAGATGGATGAATAATTTATTTAATTAAACTCTTCTTTTTTAGTTTTTCTGCTGTGTATGTGCGAGAGACAAAAAGATGAAGAGGTGAGAAAACAAAAATTCTTAAAAATTCTGTTTTTGCTTAGTTAAATAAATTATGTATCCATCTAATTGTGAAAACGTTTTTGTAGGCATTTACTTGAAAAAGTTGACATCACGTGCAACGAAACGTCGCAGAAAAAAAAATAAAGAAAGAAAGGCGCAAGCTTTTTTCGTTTTCCTTCTTTAACAAACAAAATATATCCCAAAATAAATTTAGGATCTGCTGCGAATATCTTTCTAAGAGGCGCTGAAAAACCAACTTGTATACATGTTTACAGGTTACATAAGAATACTACTGTTAAAGACATTGAGAAGCGTTTAAGTCTCAATAAATTTAACAAAATAATATATGAACAATTACAGTCGAAATATGCTGAAGAGTATTTTTCCGTTAAAATATCGTTGCCTGTTAGTGACTTAGAAAGGATAAAAGGATCAGATCTATGGGTTTCTGGCACTTGTGTTAATCGTTTTTTTCTTGTGGAAAGTATATCAAGTCGGCTGGTTAGGTCGCGTTTAATACTAACACTAGTAGTACCTAACATGAATATTTCAAATATTATATATCATATTGTTTCTATTGATTTTCGATAATTTAACGAGCAACGTATCCTGTAGATCTAATGGGATTCCTGTTTTAGTGGAGTCTATGAAGCTCTCTGTAGGCCACTGGATTATCTTATAAATCTCACCTTTCAGTTGGGTATTTTTCTTAATTTTCTTAAAATAACTTCTGTCAAACCTACATTGAAAAGTATGACAGACTATCTGTTATAATGTGATACAGGGGTTATTGCTTTATTTAGAAATGTAGAAATAGAGCCATAAGTTGGAAGTCCAAGAAGCAGAAAAGTGTCACTCTATTGACAGCAGAAGCTGAGTATGAAAGCTGCAAAAGAAGCTATTCATTTAAAACTTTTAGCAAATGAAATGGGCATCACAAATAACAAGAATGTAATCTTAAACGATAATCAAGTTGCACAAAATTTGGTTCCCTATCCAATAGAGAGTTCCAAATTAAAGCACATGGCAATTAAAGGACACTTCATACCTGAAGTGGTTAGTAAAAGAGTGGGACAATGGTTTGCATCCTATTTAAATAATTGTTTTCAGTTTGTCGAAATACGAATGCATAAGTACACAACAAAGACGAAAAGTTGATCCTACTGAAAAATATTTTAATAAACATGAGAATAATAATAAACTCCATACTTTCTCTCACATTGGGAGCGCAAAATTCATCCAACAAAGATTATAAACGATCTCCAACAACAACCTACTATCTAGGAAGCATGGATATTTCATGACTAAATAAACACAAGGAAACACGTCATCTTGTGTTAGTACATCGTTTTTGGCGACGGGCGCCTTACATCACGACGTCGACGATCCCGCAGGCCGCAGGAAAGGGAACGCAATCAATCGCCCTCACCTCACCAAGCGAGCAACACCAACAACAAAGACGAGCAACCAAACTCCATGTTAGTCGCGACCGAAACGACATCTGTAGCAAAGGCGGCGTGATTAATGGAGCCTCTCGGTCCTTCTATTTTCTATTTATGAGCGACGAAATAGGATGGATGAATCTTTGGGGGAGAAGGGAATGGAATGGGATGAAGAGGTTTCTTTAATCGCGAGACGCGATAAGGATTGTCTTGTCTATAATTCATGGCGGAGAAGATTAAAGAAAGATGAAGCGTTGCGAATATTGTAGCACCATACACATGCATAATGTAGAAAGAAAAATAAATTGCAAGTAAGTAATTAGATTTTTGATTAGATCTGCTTTGCCAAAATAATGTCCCTCCATCAAGAAGTGATTTTATTAAAGGAAACGAGTATGATACAAGCCAGAAAGCATTATACCGAGTGATTCTTTAGGGGTGGTGGCCAGCTATATCTCGGATTCTATTCTTGATTAGATTTTTTTAAATAATTAGGCTTAAAGTTTTCGTACTTCTCCCTAGACTTTCCACCAATCCTGTATAAAGCTGTACGAGCTAGTACAGAGTTAGTGGGTAGTCTGGAGAGAATGATCTACCATCGTAATGGTTTAATTTGTGAACTATTATTATTTATGCCTAAGAAATATGCAAAAATTCATATTAAGTGTATATGTGCTTATTTTGAACTTCTTTGAATAATTCATATTTCGAAGTATTTTTCCAAAAATATATTTTAGTGCATTTTTATTAGGCATTTTCACAACAACAAGAAACATTTAGAATTTGCCAGGTAATAAGTTCTATAATTTTATCCCTAATCATTAAAACTAATTCTTCTCTTAAGAGTAGATAATTCGCCAATTCTTTAAATACTTTGTCAATTATTTCTGACCAATCTATGGTTACTTTTAAGATGTTAATCTTTAATATTTCTATATCACTTATAGTTGTGATACCAATAACAGGTACAGCATTATTATCGGTTTTAATAACCACAAAATCTAAATTAAATTTTTTGTCACTGACTTTCGCATTCGCCTATAACTCATAATTCTGTAACCATCATTTAAAACTTTAATATTTGTTTGAAACAATTTATAACCTACCTAACTGCGCCATGTTATAATTATTATTCTTCATAAAACTATTCTAATTGTTAAATACGTTTATTAGACCTTGTCTACACAATGATCATTACTACACTAATATTTGCTGAGTTGACAATAAGAGCTGCATATGTAAAGTAGAATTTACCATATAAGACTTACAAATAACAACGTAATCAATGTTTTTTGAGAAAAATCATAAAACATGTCGATTAACGTTTTAATGCTATCTTTTAGTAGCAGTAGTGTGGCTTCTACAATGACTGACAAAGTTCTGATATTATATATTTTTTTGCCAAATGGCAATATAGCATTTTTGCTTTATTTCTCTCGAAATGATCACGTTTACATCACATCTAAGTCGGAAATTATAACTACTGTAGTTCTACTCAGGTTTACATCATAAGATATCCGACAAGAGTTAGTACTTCTGATTGATGTTAGACGTACTCTATCAGCAACATAGAGTATGCCAACATATTTAAAACAAAAGTAGAAGCAGCTCACTTCAATATACAATACATAAGTCGAAAAGTTTGTGCGGTATTTTAGATGGTAAACAAACGACATCAACCTGTAGGATGTATGTGGAACACAAAAAACTCTATTTAACGACGTCTCCGAAATTGTCACGTTTAACTTTGTCAGATCTATAAGAGCGTGATTTATTACCAATTCTGATCTCCCTGAGCAATCTTTTAAAACCATTTCTGTGCAGTGCCGTCTTCCATGTGTTTGAAATGTATTCACAACCAGATTATAAGATTTTTAATAATAGTAATCAAAATTGTAATTAGAGATGACAAAGGTAGGTAAAATTACTATTTTTTTGCAGCGACTAGACAGACTCGTGTTTTGTCGACTATCGGGTAAACCAGTAGGCAACACAAACCCATTCTTATGAGACGAACAGACACGAGTCTGTCTAGTCACTGCAAAAAAGTAGATATTTCACCTGCCTTGGTCAACTCTAATTATAATTAGTAATTTTTTTTATGCAGGACAAGCCAACATAGTTAACACAATTATATGCAAATACAGAACATTACGATAATTTTGATTCACGTCCAAATTTCCAAAAGGAACTGATGAGCAATGTGCTAGTAATTACACGATCAAATTCAAATTATCCATTTAAACCATCGAAACCTGAACACACGTTTAAAAACGTAGCTGAAAAAATATTTACTTAAATTGAATATGTCAAGTTAAGCTAAGCTAACCCCGTGTGAAAACGCGGAATAGCCTGGTAGCCTAATGTTGGCTGACTAAAGTCGGTAGTTACTAATTCGGATGTGTTTACATGTCACGGTAGTTATTAGTCGCGATTAGTAACTACCGTCTACATCGTAGGAGATACAACTCCCGAGAACAGTAACTACAGTAGTCACGGTGTAAACGGGGTGAATAACACAAAAGGTACCTTACACAAGAATGTTTTTGAGGAAAAGTTTATTTAAAAAAAAGTGTTGAAAATGTTGACCTTGGATGTCTTGGCAAATTCCCTTACGATCATTAAATTCAGTTTGAACGGCGGACTGATTCCGTGTATTTCAGTTTGTATTCGTTGTTGCAATTCGTTCATATTGTGAGCTTTAGTAACGTATGCATTACCTTTTAAGTAACCTCACAAAAAATAATCAAGTAGGTCTAACTCGGGAAATCTCGATGGCCAGTCGACTGACCCTCTCCTCCCAATCTATCTCACCAAAATATCGCCGTACCTACATCTCTTGTATAATTCGAAGGGACCACATCCTGCTGCATCTATTATCCATATTCTCTGGTTGGGTAAATCGGTGATTTTCGTCATTGGGGTAGAGTACTGCCAACTCAGGAATTAGCTCATCCCTTAGAAACCGCAAATACCGTTCTCCTATCATCGTCAAATTTACAAGTATGTAGTATGTTGACATAAACTACGACACCACATTAGAAAACATCAGGGAAAAATTGAAAAACAAATATTTGTGATTTTAGTCGCCGAAATCACAGATGTTAAAGAGAAGTATATGGTAGATCGTAGACTGGTCAAGAAAGAGGACATTTAATTGATGCTAAGGTGTTAAAAGAAAACAGTAATGTAATTACTATTTTCTGTATTGTGAAGTTTGTAAATAAATTATTGACAGTTTTTTCTTTACCTCAAACAGTGCCCTTAAAAAAATTGTTACTAATGGTCACCGATGCTACCTACGCATGGTGGAAGCAGCCGAAAATCTAAAAATATTTTTTCTCTTACTAACACATTAGTTACAAATATTTCAACAATATTGTAAAAGCTCCACTGAGAATACAGGTAAAAATTACTAGAAGTGCCACTGCTTCCAGAACAAACATCTATGAAGGCTTTAGAAATATAATTTGTGTATTTGATCTTAAGAGCTCCACTATTATACATAGATATACTGTTTTCAAAGATCTATTGACGAAAAACCAGTTGGCAGTTGTTAAATCTAATCAAGTGTGAATTGCTACTGGAATCACAAAACTCCAAAGCAAGGGACTTACATCAAAAGAAAGCATTAATATTGGAAATCATTAAAAAATAGCATTGAAATCTCCAAGAATCAAAGCAGAGTTAACAAAAATGAAGGATTTAGGAAACCTATTCAAATAAATAATATATTACAAGGAAATTTTTATTTTTAGATCCAAAGATTTGTAAATCTAATTTTGCTTCGGTAACTTCACGCGAAGTCGACTGACAAATACCAATGTTTTACATACCAAGAAGTATTTAATTGCATATTATTACAATGCAATAAACAATAATTAATTAATGTTATATGTAAGTGTTATCTAAAGGAGAAAACATATCTTCTTATGTAACCTTTGACCTATTTTTAGAGCATACTTGCATGCATTTGCGGATTTTTTAATGCTTATTTTCCAAGCTTTACCTATGTCCGTAGCCCGGTCACTCGAGTCCCAGGAACTGTGAATTACAATGTCTCTAAAGTCATCTCTATCTGATGAATGTGAAAATCTAAAATCTGGAGATAATGCTAATAAATATTGTTGTACACTGTGCCACTGAAGAAGTTTTAGCAGCTTTGAAGAAATCTAAAAATTGTTTTCTAAGCGGTTCTAACGAATTCCCAAGCTTACTTATTTGAGATTCTGCTTCTGTGTTTGTTCCTCCAATGCATCACATCAGGCTGCCTGATTTCGAGGAAAATATCAAAATTTGCGCCATATTTAAAAGTGTCGAGCTTATGAATGTAAGGAACTATCGTCACATCTCTATCTTACAACTTTTCGAGGAGGTTCGAAAGTATGCCATTAAGCTACGAATATGCCTCTATGAAAACAGTATTGTTGCCTAATCAGCATAGTTTTATGGATGGACAAGGTTAGATGGATGTCATATACTGGCATGGTCAACATGGCAACATCTGGCGTGGTCTAAGATTCTAATTTGGAACCCCTTTTGCATTGTGAAAATATTTTATTTACTTAAAGATCTTTCACAAAATAAATAGCGGTAGCGATTGTTCTGCACTTCAGAATGATATTCATTACATAGGGTGTTGATACCAAAGGAATCACTGACAATATCAACAACTACAAAATTGCAACGTCTACAAAAAGCTAAGGCCAGTATACTATAACTATATTTCTATCTGGTGGAGAAAGGTGGTTGCTTGTTCAACACTCAGGTACAGAACTTCAAGTAATCTCCAAACAAATAGCTGACATTTTTCACCACAAAATCTATCTACATTGTATAAACATAGGTAATATGAAGAACATCCTATTAAAAGAATACATGCTGTATACATCTGTGAGGGATGTTCAACTCACTTCAATTTACGATAACAAAAGAAAGAAAACAAATGCCGGATAGATAAAGGGAAAGTGTTAATTGTTTCGATCGTTCGACGTAGCTAGGCGAGGTGAGAACGAGGATACGTAATGCGGCGTGGGAAATATAAATGACCCAAAGGAATCGGCGGCAGAAAAAACGAAAAGCTTTACCGCATCACAGCACACTTATTCAGAATGAAAGGTAGTTGTTGTTGCTCGAGGAGGACATGAGAAAGGTTTCCTGATAGGTTGACCTGATAAAAAAATATCGGTTTAGATGAGAATTTATCACATTGTTTCGATACATGTTTTATTGCCAATTAAAATGTAAATTTGAATATTTACTTCTCGAAATTAATCCTTCTCTGCATAACAGTATGATCCCCGATGTCTCTCTTGGTTATGCGGAAAATTTAAAGCGAACACCTGTATATTTATTACATTTTCTTGAAAGTTTTCAAAATTAGACATAGGGAACCTTACACAAAGTTATTTGTGTAAAATGCAAATATTTCAATAAAGAGGTACTCCCATTTTCCTATGAGGCATCCTGTGTATTACGAATAAAAATCCAAGCACTTATTTCATTTTTCAAGAACTCATTTAGCTTAAAACGTTAGTTAACGCAATAAGTAATCTAATACATTACGCCAATAAATTAGAGGAACATATGTATAAACGAAACATAATATTTTTCGAATAGTTCACAGCAGAGATGGCCAACTTCTGTACGTATAGAACTGACCTTTTTTCCAAAATGTTTGCAGTATCTATCCATTAAAATGTTGACATTTGACGCATTGTGTATTAGTATATCACCATTTTCGCTCATTGATCAAACAAGCAATTAAAGATATATGCAATAATTCATTCAATCTGGCATACAAGAGAAAACTACTCTATTGAACAAAAAATCTAGAAAAACAGAACGCTGCGTTGCGTTCACAAATAGATAAGCAGGATCAATGTGCACGTCGCTCCAATGTAAGATGTCAAGACTTAGTCAAAAGGACAATGAGGATCTAGTTTCCATTGTTACTTGTTGAACACGAAATCAAATGCAAGTTGATATAGGAAATCAAGATATAAGCATCTGTCATCGTGTTAGTTGAGGTGCCAATGTGAGCAAATCAATCATCGTTAAATTAGCAAACCCGGCTGTTCGACTGAAGACCCAACAGAACAGAGATTTTTTTAAAAATCTGTTGGTTTTATTATGGAATACCTGACCCAGTCCAGATATGAAATTTTGCGTAAATGTCGTAAGAAATTTAGTAATAATAATGCATGGTAAGATCCATTATAAAGTGATTGACAAGGATAATAGGGATCATAAGTATGTTATTAGTGATTTAGATGACTAATGATAGCGAGTTTATGGATGATAGGTATTGCGTTTATCGGAAGGATAGAACTAATTAAAGGAGGTGGTGGAGTTCTAACAACCGTGAGAACGAAGGTCAAATTTAATCTTTTAACCGTTGATGCTTTGCTAAAGATAGTATTTATTAAAATTAAGATCCGCATTAAGATTAATGTTGTCTATTTTCAACCAAACTCCCCATTATAATCTTATTTTGAATATTTTAATATCTTTAAAAGTGTCCAAAATATTTTATATGAACACAATATATTGATTGGTGGTGACTTTAATCTTCCTATCGTAACTGGGTCCAACTACAATCTATTGGATGGTGGTATTATTTGCAAGCACTTAAGTGACTTCTTAAATTGTAATATGTTGACGTGAAAAAACAACATTCGTAATATCTACTTAAAAACGCTTGATGTTATTTAGCAGATTCGGACTTAATAACCTACGTTTCCAAGGCCAGAGTCAGTTAAAACTAAACGTGTTACGGATTTGGACCGTGTCATGGTAGATAATCGACAACTCGACGTTTCGCCCGCAATCATATGGTGCATTTTCAGAAGAAGGAAAGGTGGTAGGCCAAAATCAGCACGTGAACTATGCCAGAGGCAAGGCTTCTCTCAGGCAAAGGAAAGTTGGTAGGCCACAATGAGCCCGGTAACTCAACGTGTTAGCGTGTAAGATTTGGACTTGGTCTTCGATGAGAATCACGATCCTTTAAAAGCTAATTGATTTACATCATCATCAAAATGTCAGTTCCCAACAAATCTAACACTCATTCAGAAAAGAGCACGTATAATTGACTTATAATTGACTTTAACAAATACAGCTGTTTTAGAGGCGAATTTCAAAAACTTTGTATGTTTCTGTCACAATGTAATTGGACACCTGTTCTTGCGTGTAATGAAATTAATAGGTCTGTTGCTATTTTTTATAACATTATGCATGAGAATCTGAATGAGTGTATTTCTATATATAAATCATTTAATTATAATGCTAAGTATCCCAGGTGGTTCACCGAAGAAATTAAAGCCTTAATTGCAATTAAAAATTGCCGTCGTAGAAAGAAAGATACACCATAGGCAAGGCAACTAGAGCAGAACTAAAATCAAAGATAAATACTGCACACAATAATATTGTGCTAATGAGTCATCAATTTAAAACCATCACATCAATAGATTTTGGTAATTTCTTAAGAATAAAAAAAGTAGGCTTACTACAACTGGCACGTTAGTTTGCAATAACACTGTACATTCTACTGCATTAGATAAAGTTAAAGGGTTTTCTTTATACTTCTTCAATGTCTTTGGAGAACCAGCTCAGTGTGCTATCAATTCCTCAAATAACTCTGGTATTAATTCCGTTAACATTGATTTAATCACTAAGGGAAATATCCGGTCTGCTACTAACCAATTAAAACCTAATACATCAATAGATGTAAATGATATAATATATAAAATTATGCTGACTTCTTATTTCACCTTTTGCCCTTACGAACAACACATTTCCTGACGATTCGAAACTTGTGTTTTTTTTTTAACTTATCTATCCAATCGTAAGCAAGTAATGTTCTTTGAAGGTGTTTACTCGGAGCCCCTTTCAGCTCTGACAGTAGTTCCCCAAGGAAGTAATCTGGGACCCTTCTTGTTCATATTATTTTTTCACGACATTGTTGATGTTCTTGAATATTTAAAATGTTTGCTTTATGCAGATGCAGGAGAATTAGAACATCCTTTGATTGCTCTCATATACAAAGTGTACTCAATTGGTGTCAAATTATCTTCTCTCTGAATACTGATAAGTACGCGATTGTTAGTTTTACGAAGGAAATATTATCTTGCTTCTTTAATTGTCGGTTGAATAGTGTTTCTCTTACTCGCAACAACTCTGTGAAGTACCTTCTTGAAGTTGTCCTTGACCCATCTTTTCGATTTTCTGAACATATACGGATGACCACTGTTGATTCTTACCGAAATTTAGGATCTATTAGACGTAATACATCTAAATTTCACAATTTAAAGTCAATTATTCGCTTATATAATGCACACCACGTAAAAAAGAATAGTGATCTTCTAGTATAAATTACTCTCGTAATATCTCACAAATTACAGATCCATTTTTTTATATTTCAGGAGGAGTAGTGATTTTAAAATATAAGATAATTCCCGTGAAACATTGTTCATTTTATTTCAATTTGCAGATTGAAATTTATATTCGCAACAACGCGACTATCGTCTATAATGTACATAACGTTGAGGCGATAAATCCTCCAACGGAATGGAACAGTTCCAAAACACCGGCCAGCGGCGCAGCAGCGCGAAGGACTCATCGTCCCCGATTTTGTTTATTTTCCATTTGATTTTCTTGATTTATTGGGCAGCACACGTTGCCGCGCCATCGGACGGAAGTGCCGGTTGTTGTTCATAAAGCAACAACATCCCGTTTTAATAAATAGTCGGAAAAGATAATTAAGCTTGAAAATTTGTTATAGAGCGCTGAAATTCGAAAAAGAAGGGTGGGAAACACATTCAGCGTGCAACGAATTAATTTGTTATTAACTCGATGTCGGATGCACTCACTGGCGCAATTAACATAACTTCATAACGTAATTAGTGTAGTAGATATCGCTGTAAATTATTTAAAATTCAAAATTGATTCATTTTAATCTTAAAAACTATATTTTGGAATGGACGGTTTAAGAAACAAATTTTGCCGCAATATTTATTTTTTTACTTTTATAAAAAATATTTATACATTTTAACTAGATGAATGCCCAAACCCCAAAGATTTGGAAAGGAACAATTACAAACTTATATACGCAAAGGGATACCAGATGTCGTTTGCCCAACCTAAAACATTTTCTTTTAAAAATCCGGACGCTGCAACGACGTCACCTAGTGCTCAAATGGTCGACTCTGGTATATTTAATAATGTTGATGTCAATTTATTTGTTTCTGTTGGCAACACTGCACTCGAGTAGCTCTCAAACCTCTACCACATACATATGTTAAACATCATGCGGATTGGCAAAATTGTCAAAACTTCGGAGATGTTCTTAATAGCGGCAATTTCTACGCTTGATGGTCATGTGACCCAATTATTTTTGTAACGGATTATGTAGAAAAATGTTTGCCTTTGTTGCATACTGAGAAAAAGCATTTGTTAATTCAAGGAATTCAATAAGAGCTTTCTACCAAAGATATCTTTTTTTATATTATTTCTTTAACTTAAAAGAGCATTAGACACTAATATCAACAAAACTTGGTATTTGAAATAAAATTGATATGTTTGAACCAAAGAAATTAATAGCAATGGAATCATTAAAACGCTAAATTTAATTACTTCACTTTAAGAAATTACCTTTTTAAATGAAAAAAACGTCACATTCTTAACCAAAGAAATAATCACAATAGTTTGATTGTGATACCGACTATAATATAGAACTGGTTACCTAACGTAACCAAAAAAATTCTGCGAATGCATCTCGTCATGGTATTGGTGGAATCCCTTACGACAAAAGCAAAGCGTATCTCTACCGATATCGCTGTTGCCTCTCGGCTTGTATCACCTTCATTCAAGAACGATGAGGCAGGCGTATCTCCTGGCGCCATCTAGTGCTATGAGATACAAACACCTACCGTCCAGAGGAGATACAGCTCGGCGTTCTTAAAGAGACACATTTCCTTGACTTCAAGAAATCATTTTTTGCACCTGATGTTAAACTTATCTATTCTTTGACACGAAGAAATATTTAAAAGAAAAATACAATTTTATTTTGAAATGAATATCTTCGCATTTACTTATATCAAAGAAATATTGCTTTCACTTAATGCAATAACGCCAAAAAATTCAATCTTTTCGAATTAATAAATTGATTCATAGAGCTTTTCGAATTAATAAA
>LR737387.1:628695-650650 GCA_902655005.2 Marronus borbonicus | reverse complement strand
CTTTTCGAATTAATAAATTGATTCATAGAGCTTTTCGAATTAATAAATTGATTCATAGAGCTTTTCGTTTTTATAATTATAAGTAAATAACGGGATAACAGAAAACAATGTACCTGCGTTAGAACCAAACGTATTTAATAGGTTATCTTTGACTAATCATTCAATTGCAATCTTGGAATAAAAACTCGACCGACGCGGCGACATCCGCGACGTAGCATTACTAAGACGAGATCCCATCAATAGTAAAGCCGCTTTTCACCGCGAAAAAGCGAAAAATTCATGTTTTTCTCGCCGATTTTGATGTTTCGTCCACTTTTCGTCTGACAGCTCCCGCGTCGAATTAAAGACCATTCGTTAATATACTCCCGCTCGCCAAAATCGAACGAAACTACGCGTATTATTTGGCAAAAGCAACCAGCTTTCAAACTGCGCCGATAGAACGCCTTAATCTTGCTCCATATGTTTCACAAATCGCTCCTTCCTTACTTATTTTCGTGCTATCTTCCATCTTTCTCGCACCTATTCATAACCACCTTTCTTACCGAGGACGTAGGCAGCCTACATGTAGGTGTCGATCAGCTATTATTAATGTACTGTATAAGAAGTGCATTTTAAATGTAAAAGTAGTAGTAGCATCGATATTATTTACTATATTTATTACACTACACTGACGACAATTGCATGTCTGTCTAATTCTTCCACACATTGCTCAATCCGTATCCCATAATGTAATCAAAGTTACAGTAATTGTATGACATAAGGTCGCGTCGGGTGTCGTGCACTACGTTATGTTTTAACTGTTTAATTTCCTTTTCCTTGTTTGAATACTTAAATTTGTAAGTTTATAAGTGTCTAGTCAAAAAATGTGTTAATTCATGAAAATGATAGGTAGACGTTGTACACTTACTGGGTCTAAAAACAACTTGATCACAGCTAACAGAGAAAATGTAGGTCATCGTTTTCTCGAAGATAAGAATATGGTTTCGGAGGTTATCAACCTAACCAACAATGGATAAGATATTGTCAAAGAGCAGATAAATTTAATCTGGAGCAAGTCAAATGTGTAATTTTTGTGGAACGGATTACGAACGAAATTTACTAAATGAATTACTCAAGCATTAAAATTACCCCGTCAACGAACTCCATTAATTTAGAGAAAAAGTTGGAAAGGGCTAAATAGTGTTATTCTCTTTATTTGAAACATCAAAATTTATCGAATTCAAATACCATTGCCCTAATAGAGAGTGAAAAAAACACTCAAGAAAATGTTGAAACACTTCACTATACGCTATAATTTTTCAACCTACATTAGATGTTTATGTTAGGAGAATCTGCTTCATTTTAAAGACTCGGTTTATTCATTCAATAAGTTCATATCACAAGGTTTCTTCAAAAATCTGTTTTATCTATACATAAGAGAAAAAACTAGTTGAAACCTGATATCTAGAAACAATTATTGACTAAATGTTCGCCAAATTTCGAAACATGGAGCGCAGAATATGTTATAAATGAAAATATCTATGAAGGACAATAATTCACCCTTTAAATAGATAATGTTGAAATATGGTCTTGTTTTCAGATTTTTTCTGAGTTAAATTCGTTTGAATTTACGCTAAGATCAGTTTTATTTTAAGAATAAATCATTAAATCGCTATTACTATGTTTTGACACTTGTGACAATAGCTATCATTACGAAACTTCTGTTTCACTTAGATACACTAAAATCCCATTATTGTAGCAACTACGATCCATTTCTTTCGCTTTATAAATGCGCCCCATTATTTTGTGACAGGCTCATATATATTATACTGCAAATTACACAATGTCTTCCTATATCATTTTCGCGAATTAAATCGTAAAGTGTGTAGATTTAACAATTTAACATACGTGTAAAGCCCTTAATGCAAGTGGATACACAATGTAGAATTGAACAATTTCAACGCTTAACCCTAATGGTCGCATCCTCAAAATATATTGTACGAATTTTCCAAATTTTTGAAATAAAAACAAATCCCACCGAGGTCTTAAAATAAAATCTACACAGTTTCCCACTCGCAAGTAATAAAATTTTGCCCTCTCTAAATGTATTTTACACATTTCGCAACGTTTTACGTTCTCATAAAAAATTACGGATGATATTCGAGCGTTTCAAGTTTCCTGCATATACATCTTGAATAAAGAGTAAGTTGCGAAATAAATCAGAACGGTGCAAACTTCCAGAGTAAGGAATGGGGTGAATACATCTGCATCCGTTAAGATAGTAGATATTACTAATACATCTAATGTAAGGTACTTCAATGCTGTTAACATTCGTGGGAATTTAACAAGCAGCAAACAGTACGAAACAGGTATACGAGCATATACTGAACGAAAACGGTACATAAGTGAAATAAAAAAGTAACTACGTTAATGTAACAATGCTTTTATCAAAATCGGTTCAACGAATGTGATATAATAAACAGCCATTTTAATAAATGGCTGTTTATTATATCGATGAACACATACCTTCGATTGCAGGATACAGCCTTATGAGCTTAGGGCAAAAGTATTCCAAGAAGTGAATAAAATAGAAAATCAAAACTTTGCAATCGTGGATATTCGATTATACAAAGATTATTGAAAATATTTTTGAAGGCATATTACTTCCGGTTATACATGTTTCTTATTTTAAATAAAATCCTTAAAATCCTTGTATTCATTGGGTTGTTACTAGCACATCGAACTAAGGCGGAGTACGTTCCATTGAAGATAAGTTGACCCCGTCTTCCGTGTCTTCTTTAGTTGCTGTTGGATGTTCATACACTAGCGTAAAGAGCGCGAAGTTGTACCAACCTTTAAGCCTGAGTAACTAAGTTTATTCTGTTATGACAAGGTCTTCCGTTGACCTGAAGATTTGGAATATTAATTTGAAGTATTTAAGCAGTGATTATTGTGTGCAATTAAACAAGAATAAAATAAAATAACAGTGTAGGTTCAATGCTCTCATATTTAGACTTAATTTTCAGTACACACTGATAAACATTTCAATCGTCAATAAATATCGCAAAATCATTTACAATCATAGGCAGCTAGGTAGTTTTGAGTCGAAAACATCACTGTTTAAGTTGAACCTTGCATCTGTGAATATAGAACCACTTTGTCACCTTCTATATTATACCGGAATATACCGTTCAGTATCACTGTGAAGTGTCATCGCTGCGAACGTGCAGGTTCTCTAGCAAACTTGATTCCGTTAAGTAGCGATATTTAATTTAGAAGATTATTGTTATGATTAATTAGAATTATTTTATGCGTGTTTTGCGGATAAAGTTACTCTAAATTCTCCCACGTATTACTGTCGACTCCAAACTTCCGTTGCGTGAACCCTACTATTATCCTAGAAAAATCCGAGAAGTCGTCCAAATCCACAAATATTTCAACAATCTGAATAGAGACGTGTTACACAACCTGCATCGTACGCTCCGGCCCCTATCCAACCTTATAAAAACCCTTCTCCCAGCGATTACAATCAATCTTCAGACAGCAGCGATACAACCTGCAGCTGCCCAGAAGATGCTTCATGCAACTGAGAACGAAACGTCGACAGACTCATGCAATTACCACTCGACTTCAACGCGGAAACCTGCATTCTTTAAAAGAAATGAAACAAAGGATGTTGCTGAGATTACTGGTATCGCTAGGAAAACTGACAGAGTAGAGTTAGGATACATATCAATGTGATACATCTCTAAGAGAAACCTTTTTTTGTAAACTGCCTAGCGGCCAATTTAAAAAAAAAAAATTAATCTCCAGTGGTCCGTGAACATCGTTTTTCTACTGTTGTCAGGTAGATGATTCTATTTTTTAATATTGAGAAGTCTTTCCAATGTAAACTGTATCACATTATGCACATGTATCGAATAGACCATCTCGATTGTAATAGTTATAGAGTAGGCTCCTTACATTACAAAAACAATTCATTGATGGTCAAAACATTATGCTTTGCTGGGGTGATAGGAAAATTTTTAAAGTAACTAGAAGGTAACGATGTTACCGATGGGATGAATGGTGCTCGTAATGCGTAATGCGCTTATCCCACCTCATTCTCTGTGGAAGCAATAATGTATTGTCAAAGCTTAGAACTAGTAGTGTTATTTACCTCTGCCGAACACATTACCTTTCCTGTAGTCCTAATGTATATAGCCAGATTAATATAGTTTACATTAAGAGACGAGACAGCGTTGAACGAAAAGGAAATAAAATGATATGTAATTCTGTGTACATATTTAATGCTTAGTATGTACTGCAATCAATACTCAAACATGGTGCTATTAGCTTATGTAATTATCCAATTATAACCCCTATTTAGAATTACGATCAAATCGATAATGCGTTTGACAAAACACCATTGATATGTTGCGAGTTTCCTACACACATACCGGTGATGGTCTCAATTTGTAACACCTCCTCCGCTTCAGTAGATGAAAGGTTTCTTAGGTATCGAAAAACGATGGATACAAGGGTTATTAAGGAAAAGAACGTAAGCTTTACTTTTACAATAATTTATACGTTGACTTAATCTTTTAGAAGACCATATACTAGTTTTTTTTCAAATAATGGAATAGATTATTATAAGATGCATTTTACTAAGTAAATGATCGTAAAAGAAAATTCCTATTATTCTGTCCAACTTTGTATATTTCTTCATTGTGTAGGTTCAAAAACTTTTTCTTTTGCCACGCTGCGTATCGATCAAACACATTAACGGGACAACAACACCAAGCACCCGACAATTAAGTCCGCTGAGTAAAACAGTCGACATCGCGTGCCTGAAACTCATAATAACATGAGGCGGACATCGTACACCTTTCTAATATTGGCGTTTTGCGTGTTCGAAAAGGTGCAATTTCTTCACACTTACAGTAAGCATAACTTTTACTTTTTTTGTTTTGGACAAAGGTTAGAATTCTAGTAGTTTTTCATAGTCGTTTTACTCATGAAAATGGTGAAAACTTGACCATATTTCAGGTGAATTGAATGAAGTCTGTACAAGCACGAAAGATTGCAGACCTTTCGGGTATCTCTGCAAGAATAACAAGACTTGTGAATGTGGGGAAATGTACAAACCGGATCTTTATAGGAAACAGTGCGTTGGAGGTAAGGAATTGTTAAACTTTACCTAAAAGTAATAAAGGGGGCGACACAGAGGAATATACCTTTATTTTTTTTGTTTATGTCAAATAAGTCACAAAATCATAATGCAGTGACAACCAAAACGAAATTTCCATATCTCGGGATTCTTAATTAACCAAAAATAACCAAGTAATAACCAAATAATAATAGAAAATTCTCTTATTATTTAAATTTCGATTTAATAACCTTTTAAACCATACAGCGTGTCCACCTAATGCATGAGCAGAAGATAATTTCTTTCCGTAGCAATTAAAAAAAAAAAATGTTTCAAATAAAACAATTAGTACACGGAGTGTTCCGTTTCTGCTACAAACGAAGTAACTTTAGTTTATTAAATGTAATACGCTGATGTATATTGGCATATATTTGGATACCTCTCTCCATATCAACTTATAAGTATACTTTGAGATTTTTGCGAAATGCCGCTGTTTCTTTAGAGGCCGATATATTAAACGCGTTTTACGGTAGAGCGGTGATTCAAATTTTATTCCATTTCTTGAAGTTTTCAGCCATACACCGAACCATATTTAGATCAATTACCATTGTACGTGGTCATCGAAATCGGAAGATCTGCAGAGTTTTACAGAATCTGATATGGAAAATTCAAGAATTTTTTTACTTAATTCACTTCTTTATACCTAAATTGTAAACAACACATAAGTATCGGTAACCTCCGCACAGCACAAATTTAAATAATTATATGATAATTAATCTGAGACGGCCGTTTCGAGGACACGAATGGTCCTCATGATCAACCGGTGACCGAATCGGTCACCTACAAACTAAATGAATACAATAGTAAAAAGTATGTTTCTAGTGAGAAGAAAACATATCACTACAAGTGCTAGGTGAAATGCCGTCTGCATAATTTTCTACTGTGTTGGACTTGAAAACAACCACATTTCAGGTTCCAACAATAGTCTGCAATCATGTATGCATCCCACGTTCCTTAATACCTTTGCTCCATTGATTTTATGTCTTGATGGAATCGCTTACCTTGTTCTTCACTAAATTTACCGAGGTTTTCTGGAAATCTGTCCAAATGGTTATGCAGAAAGTCTAATATTAGCTCCCATTCTTTTAAATTTATGAAGGTATCCACTTTGCTACCCAAGCAAAAAATTCACCATCTTTAAATAAACGCGATTGATGCTTTTGATAATGGATTTTCTGCAAAACCAACTTTCACCGCAACTCTCGTTTATCGTGATATAAAAATTACAATTGTTGGAAAAAGCGAAAACTTAGCCGTTATGCATTATTTCAAACAATTAGTAGAAATGTAAATTGTTTCTAAATTCCTTGCTTCAAATGTAATATGAAATCGTGTAAACATCTTTGGCAATCGAAAAAAAAGGAATTTTTTTTATTGGCCTGTGTTATGGATTAATTACCCTGACTCTTGGCCAAATACTTAAATATGCTATGTTAACGCGTCATAATTCGTTTTTGGAGAAATACAATATTATCCTCGACAACCAACACGGTGTCTGAAAAAGTAAATCGACAATCACGAGCATTGTTGAAATTCAAAATTGTATTATTAATCTATTAGAAGATAAGCATTGCGATTTGCGCCGCACTTTTGCCTGCATACACCGTATATGCTTAGAACTCATTCGAGTGGTTCGCTTCCCATTTATGAGACATATCTCAATTTGTAAAGTTGTCCACAGGGAAGGCTTACCACAATCAATTTTTGTAAATGATATTGCTTTATTTTTACAAAAGTATAAGGTAACATCAACGACATAGATAATAAAACAAATTTTATGCTGAATCTAAAATAAATGGTTCGCATCAAACAAAATGTTTCTCGTCACGGAAAATACAAAATATATTACTTTTAGAGCAAACCCGGCATATGTCTTCAAGCAATTTAACTTTCAAATTGAATACCTCCATTCAATCCACAACGTCGATTTCTCACATGATTTAAAATGAAACGTATTACATTGACGTGCATTTCAAGATCGGTTTACAAACGTAGACATTTAAAACACCTACTCAGCCCAGGAGCCCTAAGAACCGTTTACATAACCGACATTGAATCACTCTTACGATATGGCATAATAACTTGGGGTTTAAGCGAGGCTAGGAACAAAAATTTTGCTGCGCCAGAAATCAATATAGGCTTTATCAAGAAAATAATTCCACACAAAATTATAATATAAAAAATTTAAATTTACACCTGCTCAGTCCTCTAACGTCGAACGATTATATAGGCATTCAAATATTTAATAAACTCCCTTTTGAGCTAAGAAAATTACCCTTTTATAAATTTAAGTTGTGTTTAAGTAAAGTTTAACCGCCGCATCCTACTACAGTTTAGAGGAATTTTTTAATGTCATAAGAACGCAGCACTCGATTTGGTAACTTTTTCTTCCCAAACTAATTGTTTGTATTATATTTTTTCTCTAGTTTAACGTTTTCCACAAAGTATTGTGTCATGTGATACACATGACCTTCTATTTTCTTCCTACAAAAGTAAATGCCTTAATTTTTATGACACTCTCAAATATTTAATTTTAACAACAGCAGTGCAAGTATTAACATTTATCTCGAAAACATTCGACTTTAAAGGTAAGGCTCTAATACAAAGTTGGTTTCGTAGGCTAAAATATTTTAAAATAATAAGCATAATGCTATAAATGCCTATTCCGAAATTTCAGAGTTCCATTCATAATAACATCATCAAAACTTAACTGACAAGTGTACTGAATTAATTACAAAAATATTTTTCTAAGGCCAATACTTGATGTTCTTGTTTACGCTACCACCCTACTTCACTGAAAACACTTCCGTTAGTATTATTAAAAACGCCGGTGCTGTTTCTATAAAAACGGGAAATTAAAACGGGAATTCGGTTGAAAACAGAATATCATAACGATATTTTATTTCAACGCCAGCTTTGCCCTAATCAACCGAACAAAAACAAAAAGTACGAGATAGCTTTATACGTAATTTTAAAAGGGAACTAAAATAATTAAATTAGATTTATATATCTTTTTTTTCCTAATTTGAAGTGTATGTATATCTCATGCAGGTTAGAGAGAGCCACGCGAATAAAGTAGAAAAAAATCGCAAACAACCTAACACGCTCTTCCTTCGAAAAAATTATTACATTTTTCGAAGCGGAAATGATGACAGAGGAATTTTCATTAAATCCAGATGAACTGAGGCACTCCGAGAGACGAATGGTAACATCCATCGGATGTTCTTCCGTCTCGTTTTCGTTAGGTTGCAACCTTTTCCATCCTATCATACTTTTGTACCTGAATTTGTACGATTCTAACTGTAGAGGTTCTGCTGTTGCACATACGCACAATAATGATAATATCCGGTTCATCTAACTGCTTAATATCCCCGACCCATCCCTCGTTTAACCTATATCAAATAAACGTGAATGTACCCAGTAATATCTACAAAATTGTTTTAATCCTATCTAAAAGGTAATCCTGAAAAGGGTCTAATAATTTGCAATTATTAGAGTTGAATTTGAACAGTAGACAACGTTGGAAAGTTCGCAAATAGGAAAGATATTAAATTCGTGATGATGAATCGTGGTTCTTTCTCAAGGACCATTGTTAAACGAGACAAAAAAATTAGAAAACCAGCTGCATAAATATAACATTGCACCAGTGTATAAATAAGAAGAACTGCTATTGAAAAGAACAAAATTGTGACAAAATTCTTTGAATCTGCGATAGCTATTAAAATTACCATTGATACTGATCAATGGTATCTTTCTGGTAAAAAGCATGGCTTCGTACCCAAAAGACTGACAATTACAAATTAAAAAAATGTGAAAAGCATTCTGGCTGAACACGCTAAAAAAGATATAATTTACTAAAGCATGTGATCTACTTGGCCACGAAGTTTTTATTGCAAAGTTGTTGGCTTTAGGCTTTTCTAACTCCTTAATTTGCTTGCTTAATTCGTACCTGGACAAACGGCAGCTCTTTGAGTCTCATAATGGACATAGTTCGAGCTCAGTACTTGCGACTACAGGAATCACTCAAGGAACCAGTCGACTTCTGGGTTAGGTGACTCCTTTTCGCAAATGATGTTCAATTATTTTCATCCGATTATTCTTTGCACGATACCATGCGTCTTAAAACAATTTAAACTTAGTGTGAAATTAAAATAAGTCTTAACATATCCCTTAACTCCTTTAAATAGTTTGCGTTACTAAATTATCGTCCTATCAATGTTTTGCTTAGGTTCTCTAAAATTTATGAGTCTATAATGAAACTTAAACTTTGACAATTGCTCAGTAAATTTGAATTATTTTCTAAATATCAACATTTCACTTTTTAACACAAATTTCCAAATGTTGACCCTAATATACCTTGTTTTGCCAAGCTTACTGATTTATCAAAAACGTTTACGTCGTGGCGTCAATGTCTTCTCCCTACATGGATTCAAAGCTAATTACAAAATTGCCAACGAAAAATTGTTACTGATCGAACTTTTTCTCCGGTACGAACCATGAACAAAGGTGCTCCCCGATGATCTGTGTTCATGATAACATGATTCTTTAGGCAGATAACATTAAAATTAAATAGATTTCCGGGTAATCCAGTGTTCTTAACTTTCAAATTTATTATTATGTTGGGATTTGAGGTTTTAGAAAGAAATCTTCTTTCCTCAAATCCCAACACTAAAAATATATATATCTCTAATACAGTATACTCCCAACTTTGTCAATAGTTATTATTTAACAACTTATTAATTAACAATAGCAGAACCAAATGTGTCTTATTCCAAAATAACTTCAAATACAATGTAAATAGCTTCATTTTAAGTGGCCGTACTGTTGAACTTTTTGTCGGCGAAGACCTAAAATTACCAAATTTACCATCCTCTCTGAGATATCTCTATTTAATTGTCTAAAATTTGCCTCTAATTTCTACTCTAAGATTACAGTAAGGTATAATCCATTGGAGTCCCAGCTCCAACGTAAGTCGTATTTTTCTATTACAGAACAATCTATAAGAATAATTTTTAGTCTTTCTTGGTAGGAATCATGTAGGGATACTTGCATATCACATGGAATTTTACCTTGTTATGGAGCTTACATTCTAGAAAATCTATGTTTTGTTTTCAAATTAATATCTTAATTTTCTGCTAATACCTTCCATGCTTATTTTACTGGGAACAGCAATTATCTTTTAGCTCTGTATCATATAACTGCTTTATTACAAAAATGCATTTACTTTTGAAAATGTAAGTTACTTAATAAATTATTTACTAATTTCAAGTTAACTAATTTTAGAAAATTTAAGAAAGTTAAATAGTATTTAATAGACTTAAATTGTTATTCCATGGAAGATTATCTAATATTGCAGCTTATTGTTTTTTTTTGACGTTATTTTATATAATTTATATAGATGAAAATATAATAAAAAATTATTGTTATCCAAATGTAATATTATGTTTTTTACACGCAAAAAATCTCAAATTGTGCGAGTGCCAATATAATGTTAGACTTTATATTTTGTATTTCTAAACAATTTAACCACGTAGTTACTATTCGGTAGACTTATGCGGTCTCGTTTGGAGTATGTGGGGAATAAATTACAACTTGAAAATGTACAAAGAATATTCTTGAAATATATCTATTTTCCCACAAGAGCAGCTACTAACTATGTTTAATATTCAATCTTTAACTACTACATCGAGAAAAATGATTGCGTTAATTCAACATAAAAAAATGCCTTACCATTTTTGCGTTGACTTAACTCAAAATTCGTTTAAATTAACACTTAATTGTATTTTATTCAATGCTATTTTTTGTGTTCGCGTTTTGTATTGAAGCAACATTATTTTGTTTTGATCCTACACTAATTTATCGTTAATATTATATTATTTCCATCAAATATAATGCAGTGCAGCAGTTTAACTATCCATGGCTACATAACACGAAATATGTTGTAGTTTGTGTCTACAGAGGTAAGTGGAAAGCAATCTTTTGCATGCATATCGGCCCGGTTAGCTTCCAAATTTAACGTGTACATATTTAAAACATATTATTCGTCTCATGAGAATGGGTTCGTGTTGCCTACTGGATTCGCCGAGAGTTGACAAAACACGAGCCTGTCTAGTCTCTGTTAATTTTGTGAGACGCACGGAAAGTGGCGAACTTTAGTTATTTGGATATTAGAGTGGCTCTAAAAATAGTATTGCTCCAGCATAAAACAATGTTGACGCAACACTAAATTTGAACATAATCTTATGTATTGAATCAACACGCCAGTTGCGTTGTTTATATACACTACCAAAAATGTGTTGAGCCAACGCCTTTTGCGTTCATCGAACGCAAGCTTTTTCGCAGTGTAGACGCTCTATGCGCGGTTAAAATTTCTATTTATTTTATTTGCTACCCTCAAATTGCTCTGGATTCTGAAAATTTGTTATTTTTGGTGCTTAGGCAATCTTGTCGATATCCCTTAACTTTTTATATTTCTACTCCACGACCAAATTTGCGAGGTCCCCACCGTAAAATGTATAACTATATCACCTCAACTTGAGGTGTACTTTGTTGCAGCCTGAATAATTTCATTCAAACTTTACTTCTGCGCAATACTTGATTTATTTTTTTGCATTTTTAATATTCTCGTAAACATTGAAGATTGTACGTCCTTAATTTGGTTGGAAAATAAACGATGATTATTATTATTTATTTCAACAGGTGTCGATCAAAAATGCATCTACGATGAGCACTGCGTAGAGGGCGCCTATTGCATGAACCAGGAGATCTGCAAATGCAAAGAGTCCACACCTATCATTCTGGATGAAGGCATGGTCTGTGCAAGTAAGTCAATACACATCAATTTTTCATATTTTCCGAAATTTTCCTCGAACTTTGAACCATTTTCAATTTTGTGGTAAATTAAGCCCATGTCTCGTATTGTTACAGGGTCCAACATACACAGGAACAGTTTCTTATCGTTTTTCTGTCTTGTTTTTGTATTTGTCACGTTGGTATTTTGAACTCCGTGCCATAAAGGTAATTTAAAAAGAAAACCGATTTAAGTTGTTAGAAAACTTTAGTTACAACTTTTCATTACGCGGATTAGAGATCATCAGAGTCATTTTAATTGCTTTCAATGACAAAACTCTCAACGTTTAAAGAGAGTAATTAATATAAAAAGTTTTTAGCTGTCGAACTGTAGCGGATAAGTCAACGGTTTGGCAAAATCCATTTATTCTCCATACAAAGATAAAATTAAAATTTGGCAGATATAGACGTACTAGCTAGGAAAAGTACTCATCAGGAAGCACATAGAAATAAAGAATAGCGTTGCAACACGCGCTTCTTACTCCTCAGTTACCCTAGAAAATCAAGTTTTGGTTAATTGACTACTGCGAGTGTTTAACATTAGTGCAGCTTTTAGGAATACGTAATGGATCTTGTTTGACAATTTTTGTCCTATTGATGAACTTAAGCGATCGTTAATTATCTTCAAATAAATACTTAAATGTGCTATTGTCGTGCATGAAGCAAAGAAATCGTCTTCAATTTAAAAAGGCCTTCACTAGTCAAGTGCTTCAAGAATTTAACAAATAATGAATATTTGTTTTTTATTACGATGAAATAAAAATTACGTAATACACAGGATGTTCTACTAGTTGTGCCACACTGTAAAGTTATCAATGTTCTTCCATTATACATTGATAGTTACTGCATATGCTTATATATGTTCAAATTTAATTTCTTCTTTATTTAGAGCTTAACTTATCTTTGCTAAACCCTTGACTCATTCTGTATTTATGTTGCGATACATAAGAGATCTCCAAGTCAATAATCTCTACGAGGATCATTTATTATTATACAGAATTATATATTACAAATACCTATTACAAACAAAATAAATATAAAAATTAATACCAACGTATAAAAACTTAATACCTAAAATGCAATCATAACAAACTTATTATTGTCGTATTTGTAGCAACAGTTTCCTATCTATTCCATGCAATAATTAGAAGTATATTCACTAAAATAACGTAAATGGCGTACATTTTATTTGACTCTGATCCCGACCTTTCTAGACAATCCCCTCTCACACTTTCGAAACCCTCGTTACAAGTACAAAAGCCATCCACACAATCTACAGCCCTGCCATCGACTAGCTCCGGGCTTATGAAGCAATTCCTGCGATCTTCACATCTAGCCCCGGCTACGGAGGTTTGCCAACACCTAGGGCCCAACGCGTGGAAACCAGGATGACAGACGCAACTGTTATTCCTGCAGAAAGATCCTGAGAGGTAGGTAGAGCATTGGGCCAGTTCGTCACAAGGTTGATCGAATTCCGTAGCAGCTATTGACGAAAATAATTGAATCAATATCAAAACAACTAATTTTTTAGTTTCAACTTGCCTTGTAAACATCTCCACCTATTTTCCGATATAACGTGACCTGGTATACATCTACAAACACCAATACAATTGGCAAAAGTATGCCGGCAGTTATCATCAATTGTACAATTCTCGCCCAGCCTACTACTTGAGACGCATCTACCATCAGCTGTATGGTGATGTCTTATAGGACATCTACATCTACCAATATGGCAGCTACCGATTGTCCCATCGCTTAGTAAACAATTAAAATCAACATTGCAAATTTCCCCCGGTCCTATAAAGAAAAGGGAATTACACTGCTGTTCATTTTTAAATTGTGATCTACTCACGTGAAGTCGTGTAACACTGATTGTTCGAAGCCCAATGAGCTCCTTCGTTACATTGGCAAGTCCCATCGATACAAGACGATGGATTTCCTAGGGTGTAGGTGCACTCTAGGTCTCTAGTGCAGTTGGAACCAATCCCTTCAGCGGCTAAGGAGATAAATTCATTGAATAAAGACAACTTTGAGAGATTTGAGAGATTCAATTTCTTAGAACCTTTCAATGAAAGGAATTTTTGGTGTATTACATTATTTTATAAATAAAACAAAACATTATCTTGATTCATTAACCAGGAACGCTGTTGCTTATCACGGAATTCAAATTACTAAGGCGGTGTTAGTCGCAGTGAGTCATAGAATATCGAAGCGAAATCAACTATCAATATACTGATTTCTGCAAACCAACATATAGTAAGTTTTGCAAGAATCAAGACATTTTATAGCATAACGTACATAGGAAAAAATCAAATTTATATTTAGCATTTTGATTTAGAAGATTGACTAGATCTTACTGAATTATTTTAAACTAAATTTAGGAGTGACACGTAAGATTTGCTTGATCCGATATATATTTTCCTAATCTACACCAAATCGAAATCGCCCTATTTAGCAGTTGATCTACTCAAGAAACACTTACGCCATATGCATTCGTAGAACGTCCTATTTCTAGATATTATCCACCCATCTTCGCACCGGCAGAATCCAGTGGTGGTAGCGTCATTACCAATACAGAAACTGTTAGGTCTACAATCTCTATCAAGTCTGCAACTTTGATGCGACACTGAGTTGGTAAAATTCCGATAAAATTGCACAATTAGAAGTAATATAGTCATGTTTAATGTTTGCTTTCGTACTTACTTAGTCTAGCCATCATCATATCTGGGTCAAAATCGCCTTCAGTTTCTACATCTTGGGCTCCAATTGAGTTTAAACGTAGAAAACTCATCAGAAGTAAGTATAACATATTTTTTCTATTCTTCTTTTTTTTCTAGTTTTTTAGGCAACAAATAGAGACAAAACCAATTAAAACCGCTTCACAACTTAGATAAATATTCACTTGTTACACCAACATTATCTAAGTCGAGACTGCGTTATCTGAATGAAAAAACATCTTTATCTAATCAGCTGGAGATTGATTAACGAAATAAACGAGATAATCAAATTGGAATGATAATATGATTTAATCTCTTCGCTGATACACAAATTCAGAAAACAAAGGCTTAAAGCAGGTACGAAGAATAGAATATAGAACAGACTTGATAAAGACGAATTTACTGTAGAAACAATGCTTTTGAAATTTCTAAGTTTATAAACTCTACTTTTGCGTCGGTTTCATAACAGATCTATAGAGCAATAATATCAAGCAATTATTTAATTTATATTGCAAATTACAAATATCCATTACATAAGAAATCATTACGAAAGTGAATAAATGTTACCGCAACTTCGCAATACAATCTAATCATTGAGCCTGTTCATATTGCTTAATACTCCACGCATTCTTCTCTTACACCTTCATAACTGTAAAAATTGTTAATTCTTAGGTTCTAACTTACCAAGCAAATACCTCCAGGATGACGTAACTTGGTATACATCTATAAAGTTACAAATCCCAATTGACAAAAGTGTGCCTAAGGCCTTCATCAATGCCTTGGACAATTCTCGAGGAGTCTACTACTTCTACCATCATTATCAAGGCGGTGTCTTACAGGACTTTTTTCGCGACATCTTCCGACTGCTCCATCGTTTAGTAAATATTTAAAATCAACATGATAAACATCGATTATTTGGGGCCAGATGAGCTCCCACTTTGCATCGGCAAGTTTCATATAAACACAAGGGGATCGATCTTTTAGGACGTAAACACGGTATGCAACTGAAATCAATGCCTTCAACAGCTAGAAGGATAACATCACACTGACCAACAAACATATGACAGAGCATTTTCAAATACTTAGTCATGTGCTCTGATTAGCTCAAATTTGATGCGGAATTGTTAAATTTACACTCTCTATGGAGTCAACAACTTCGATGCGCAGCTAAATTCGTCAAATTCCGATAAAATTACGCAGGTAAAAGCAATCAGGTTATATGGAAGACTTGCTTTCGTATTTAATTGATCCTGTCGCCAGCAGCCTAATTAAAATCACCTAAAGTTTCTAAATGTTTCCTGAGATCCAATAGAATGTAGGCACAGGAAACTAAGGTATACTCGGTGGGAGGAAAGTAATAGGCAACAGTTAGCGCGGTAGCTCAACGTGTAAACGACGCCAGAGGCGAAACTAACTGAGCGAGAAGCAGTTGGCCACGGTAACGCGAAAATCTACAGAGTGAACACGTTTAGTTTGGAACCAAATTGTTTCGGACATTCAAAAAATAAACTAAAGAAATGTATGTTGATGTGTGAATATAAATTCCAGAAAACCAATGAAATTGGCGCGTGAAGCTTTTCTTGAAGAACCGTTATTCAAGTGGTAGATACGTACGGCAACATTTTTGTGAAGTTCCCAATCCGGCAAGTAAACTGAAATCTGGAAATTTATGCAGCGAATAAATAACGAAATGTTGTTACCTCAGACTTACAACGATTCCGATGAAACTGGTTTGTTATGGCGTAGTGGATGTTTTCGCGGGTAAAAGATGTTTTGTTCTTCTCTCGGGTTTCATCCCGCGTTCGGCGTTGGTTTCCAGAAGAACCGGATACGTCCTGGCGTTTCGATGTCGAGGTCGTCGTAATTTTGAGCAATCAAAACCACGACAACCTCTAGAAGAAAATATATGCGATTACATCGAAACGTCAGGACCTATCCGGTTCTTCTGAGAACCAAAAATAAGTTTAATTGTACGTTTTTTCTTAAAAACACCACAGCCTATGGACCAGGAATAATATTAGCCACAAAACGAATATACCGCAGAAAATTTGTAAACAATGGAATGGTGATATTGGAGAATTATAACAAATTAAGCAGGCACAAAAGAATAGCGTACCTTGGAAAATTTAAAAGGTTACCAGAAAAATCTACGTAACTGCATGGAAAGAAGTAAATGTCCAATCATTAGAAAATGGGCGAAAAAATTTATTTGATGACTAAGATGCAGACATTGATTTAGAAGGATTAGAAGTTCCTGATTTCTGTAAGACTGGAGAAGAACCAGCCGAGAAAGATATTTTAATCACTGCAAAATATCTTTAGTAGATGAAGATAACCCGGCCTTTCAATCGTACAAACAAAACTCGATTCTTTTTTCAAAGCAAAATCACCGAAAGCAAGTACTTCGACATCGAACATTAACGTCGTTCCACAACAGGTGTGTTTGGATATATCACCTAAAGACGAATAGACAAGAATTTGAACTTTATACCTAATACAAATAAAGAATAATAGGAAAAACGAATGGTTATTTATTTCTATCTGATAGCAAGCAATGCGGTGAATTAAAATGTCCACATATACCTTATCACAAAAAAAAACCTATTCAGAGAGTTTATTTTTGATGTAACCGACTTTCGACTACTGTAATACGTACATTTGCTACTTAAAAATTGTGAACATTTGAAATATTTGATTCGTCCGAAGTTTAAGTATTGATATTACTTTTATTTCGACCATTTTGGAGGCATTATTTAAAGAACGAAGTGACAATACATTCCTTTATAAAGTATACCTTACAGGAAACCCATGAAAATTAATAATAACGTTGTTTTTTTCTATTTGTAATAATTAAGCACAAAACCAGTACAATCCCACTCGGGATTTAAATAGATGTTCATTGGTTACGGGGCACAGTTTATATGAAGAATTGGCAATTAGGGCAAAAAATAAAAAAGATAATCAAAAGGAAATAATAATATTGTTTAATCTTTTCACTGATAAACAACTTTGCAATCGATACTTAAAACAAATAAAAAGAAAAGAATGGAATAACACTTAAGAAGGTTGATAAAAGCATGTTCACTGTGGAAGCAGCAGCTGAAACAAATCAAAAAGTCAAATACACTTGTTAGCAAACTTTAGAAAACATGGTAAAGACCACGTTAATTTTATTTTGGTGAAATATTGACAATAACATCGGTTTAAGGGAAAGTGTCTATAATTTTTTAGGAGCTATATTTATCTGATAAGGAATTTGACAGGCAACCAATATTGATGTCATGATTCTAAAGAAAACATGACTAAATATGTTAATGCAGCAAGAAAACTATTTCATTATGAAGAATGAACATTTGCACTTAAAAATTTGTTTATTCGTTTTCTGCTTTTATTAATTGGAGCAGGCCTTTCTGTACACGCTGTACAGAAAGCTTTTCTAAAATAATTTCATTCGAGAAATAATGATTTTTTTCGCCTGGATCAAAGTATATCAAAGAAACTTAAAAAAAGTTTGACATATTTTGCACTCATTTCAATCACCTTACATTTTGCTGCAACATTCAACACGATCGTAAGTATCTCGAAAATAGTTGATTTTAGGGATAAGGTGCCTTAATACAAGTTATTTACATGATAAAGTTGATAAAAAATATAATAATAATAAGTGGTCTTTATTGAAAATCATATGAACATACGAGGGTCGTTCAATAACTCCTTAAAAAAAGGTAGAAAACAAAGTATTTTCTGTAGATTTTTGTTTATTTTTCAACATAATCTCCATTTAGCTCTATACACTTTTCCAAGAGTTTCTCCAGCTTTTTTGAGTCCTCCAAAAAGTAGGATTTCGGAAAATCATCAAAATAGGCATCTGTTTGGATGGTGACTTCCTTATACGACGTGAGCTGTTGTCCACCAAACCATTTTTTCAATTTAAAAAAAAAACGAAAAATGGTCGGCGAAATTTTGGCCATCCAAACTGCGCAGATGTGCACATGCGCATTGTGTTTTTCAAATGAGAACGTAATCGGATATGATTTCGCGTGCATCTCAAAAAACCGAAGCCATCATGACAATGAAAATAGAACTGTGTAATGGATATAACTGAGACTTTGACAGCTGCCTAGTGACTAATGATCCTTACTAGAAACAAACCATTTTTGGTACTATGAGCGCCATCTCTCATATTTTCTAAGCACTTCTTGAACCACCCTCGTATACTAGGCGAAGTTCAGATTACTTTACAACTCTACCCTATTAAGTTTACACACAATACCTACTAAACTAGTAAATAGCTAAATAAATATCACAACATACGGATACGAGATATTATCCACCCCTCAACTGAAGATACAAAGCAAAACAAGGGCACACTCCAACACCTCGAGAGAAAATTTAATGCTACAGAAACGAAGCTTTCACACCTCCAATTATACACCGACCCCCAATATTTCAGAATTTTATTCATAATAATATCTAACTAACGAGTTACGTAAAATATCCTGTATATTACGGATCCTTGCATAGACCTCTCAATAGCAAATTGGGCGATATACTATATCATAAATGTAGCATGTACCGCTTTTGAGATATTAATTTTTTCGAAAATATTTCACAAAAACATCAATATCTTGTATTCGGCATTACCCTGTACAGTATCATTTACCAGAAAGCTTATTAATATTCTAATAAAGTTTTTTAATTGTGATAAAGATAATTACTCACTTTTATTATTTATTTCTTTTTGCGTACAGTACCAACGGAGATATATGAGCCTGGAGTCCCAGTGCCAAAAAAAATGTGCGTTCATACAAAGCTTGAAATTGTGATTAACATTTGGCTTTTACAAACACAGGGATAGCCGATATGCTGCGCGGTTATTTGTTTAACGATAACTAACACTCACCAATAAGACAGTCATCTTCGAATTCTTTATACGAAGGCTTACAATGGCACATACTGTTGGAACATTCTAAATATTCGTTATCTCCAACGGTATTGTAACAGTCCACATCTGCCGTACAATTCTGGAACAACACTGAAAGAAGTGCTAAATTAATTTTTTGCAACAAATCTCTTGTACAATTCTTAGTTGAATCAAGAATAAATGTGATTTTCGAGAATTTTTTTATACAAAGTAATTATAATTCACAAAACTAATTGGTTGATTAGTTCTTTAAAATTTAGAACACTGTATTTTCATTTATATCTCTATCTTTATTTAAAATCTTAACGTTGAATGTTTAAGAATACTAATAGAAATTGTTTCTGGTAGTCAAAATATTTAACTAACAAGAATAACAATCATCGTTTAACTCAAGAAAGTTCGAAATCGTTTCTAAAATACTCACTAAGGTGTTGCACGCATTTCTTCGCTGTTTCTTTAAAATTATAACCGCTGCGACATTCGCATCTGTTACTCAGACACATAGCTCCGTCTCCGAGATTCCACGAACATTGAATATCTTCCAGACACAGTTTGTGCAGATCTTCAACCGCCAACAGACAAGCCGCTTTTCCTTTGGTGTAACCCTTCATGCAAACGCATTTATTCGCGTAGCATTCGCTATTCTGAATGGCTATGCAATCCTCTACGACTTCGCATGCATCTCCGAGAGCTACAAAATCAAAAAAAAAACTAGACGTATTTGAGTGTTGGCGCCGATAAAAGACGGCGAATGTTACCTTTGTTGGGGTAGCAGTTCCCTAAATGCGTAGTCGTGCCTTCTCTGCATTTAAAAACTTGGTTTATGCATTCGCTATAGGGAATATAAGAACATTGTATGTCTTCCGTACAAGGGTAAAGTAATTCTGAAATCACTACAAACGGGAAAAAAATAATTTTTAATGATCTATATAAAACTTGCTTACAAGGCAAACACGTTTTTCCATCTTCAGATGCGATTGTTTTTTCGATGCAACCACACACCCGTCGACCTCCCTTGATAACACATTTGCAATTGTCGATTAGACAATCTGCAGTGCTCTTACAGCTTTTTCCCAGCTTTCTAACGACCATCGAGACTTCCTGTTGCTGGCAGCCGCTTTCCAGAACGCAATCGCATTTATTCTTTACACATTTCGAACCCGGCAATTCGCTTTCACACAAGTTATCATCAGTGCATGGTATCCTAACATTTTGGACCTCATCTGTAATCAAAATTTACCCGTCGCAAAGCGTTAAAATTTCATTTATTACGAGTACAATTCTAATACCTAGTTTGTTGCGTGTTAATGCCGTATTGAAGAAGATGGTCAAAATTAAAAAATAACAGTACATTTTCGTTTTGAACGTTGAAGAATTTCTTTCACTGAGTGCCTAAAGCCGTTGCTTGCTTTGCTTTTCAAAACGAAATGTGCTTGAATGTCTACAGTGCAGCAAAAGGTATGAAGTTTTTACGATTTTTTTTTCTATTTTAAACTTTAAAAAAGTTACTAAAATTCTGTGTAAAGTTTGAATAAAACGATACATTGATATAAATATTTTAATATGTATTTGAAAACTGCATTTAATAACTATATATAGTCCGTTTCAAAGTAAGTCGGCACTATTGTTATCTTGATTGTTTTGTATTGACTGTAAAAATTAATACAGAAAATCAGTTGAAAGTCGAATTTGAAAATATCAGTTAAAAATCAGATTTTCTTAATGGAACAATTATACTATTTTCACTAGATTAAGACAAACTCTCAGAGAATGGTAAAAGATGCTTTTGTCATTTTTGATATAGCTTTTCTACTTAAATATTGTGTTCACGAATGGAGCAGATAATAAATACGATGGAGAAAAAAAATCTGAGTTGGAGTTTAATATCTGGAGGAATAAGTCTTGCCTACGACTTTTGAAAATCAAGTGGTCCTTTCCAGTTCAGCAAGAACTATTTTCATTTCAGGTAAAGTACGTTTTCCATTCACAGTATGCCGAGATGATACTAAGAAAAATTATTCAGAATGAAAAACTTTTTCCATTCAAAATTATGCAAATTTCCAAAATGCTGAACTTACTTTAATAATCATGGTAGAGTTGAGAATAAGGAAAAAATCCTTCTTATTTTACGACGGAAAGTCGTTCCTTATCAAAAGTTCTGCTTTCCTAAGAAATTCACTGCACATTTTACTGCTCACTGAATTCATTTATTGCTGTGTACTATTTTGTCGGTTATTCAACTTCTTCAATTTCTTCGGTTCACGCAATATGCTTCCCTAGCGCTAGAAATGCGTTTTT
>LR737387.1:569326-583695 GCA_902655005.2 Marronus borbonicus | reverse complement strand
CTAAATGTTGGGATGATGGAAAATTTTAATCATGGAAAACAAAATTAAACACCTTTGTGATAATTTATTGTTAATGTTTAAGTGGCAATTTTTTAAAAGATGGCTAGAGGTACTCCGACTTCACAGAAAGCGCGCAAAATTATTGTGCACCAGTATTGACAAGAAAAATCATTAGAGCAAATCGCCACTGAGAAGAGTGGTAAAATCTTCAGTGGGAACTATTATTAAACACTACAGACCAACTGGAACCATCGAATTTAAAAGGAAAAGTATTGGGACACCTAGAATTCTATTATAACCGAACAAAGTCAATAGACTTGGTCAACATTTGCAAAGAAAATCATAGAAGTACTGTAACGAAAATTACAGTGCATAGGAACCAGTGCAATAGTTTTAACTTGTCCCAAGGAAAATATATACGTAAAACTGAATTCGGATTTTGCAAAGAGCCTCTATTAATTGCTGTTTAGAAACGAGATCAGTTGATTTGGGGAAAATCAAAAGCAAATTGGACTTCTAACTATTGCAAGAAAATGATTTCCAGCAACGATTCTAAGTCCGATGCTTGTGTAAGGGGATAACTGAAAACAGGTGATTAGAAGCTATTGGCAAATACTGAACTAACTCGAGTAACTTTGAGTTAGTTCAGTATTGCTGCTGAAGATGATAGCTTAGCTATCGAAATGTGCGTACAGTGTCAGTGAAGTGTTTGTGGTAAGGGGTAATAGTGAAGTGTTTCAGTTGTATGTTATATTTTGTCTGTTCAAAAGCGCGCTTACCTATATTGCTTGTTGTTTTCTCGAGATACGCAAGAGGTCCTTGAAGGACACCGCCTGGTCCTTGTTGAGCGAACGGGCCTCTGGGTCCGCCCAAACTTTGTTGTTGCATGAACATCGCTTGTTGGGGAGATACCATTCCAGAAGCGACAGCACCGCCTATGCCAGGGGGTACCTACAATGAACAAATCGGTAGTAATGATGTAAAAATATATGCAAAAAATATTTGGTATAAAAAAAACATTTTGAAAAGTTTGCGATTTCTTCTTCTTTCAAAACTTATTAGGATTCTTTTTTTTGCAGAAATATTGAAATACTACGATCTTTTTTTTTTTAGAAAAGAAAAACTCAGATTACGAAAAAACATTTATTATAAGTATTTCTAATAAATATACAAATATCTGTTTCATCTTTCAGTTAAAATTTTGTTTTAAATTAATAAATCCATGTATTGTTATCTATATAACTCGTATATGAGAACAGAAATCGCCAAACTTTTTTTTACAAGAATCAAGCTACCTTTGAAATGAACAAAAACGAATGGGAACATTTCTGGCGGAAAATATAAATAACGTGTTAATACAAAATAAATGACTAATAACGAGCATTATAAATAAGAATAGCACCATAAATTCATGTTAGTAGTTTGGGGATTTCTGCCAGGTTTAGCACATTTAAACATTCAATTATTACACTAATATAAATAGTACTTTTTTTTTATTATTTTTCTTTACAACAAGGCACATTTGAGCAAAATTATCAAACGTAGTATATATACCATAGTTAAAATATGATCTTTTTTGTTAGGTGAACGTATATTTAAGTATTGAAAAGGAGACTACAGAATACGTTGACTTAGTGAAGTTCTGGCTCGGCAAGCTTTGCATATACAAAACAAATGACAATCTAAAGCGAGATGTCTCTTGTCTATTTTCATCTCCTACCCAGTTTATTACATAAAATAACCTTTTTTAAATCTTTCACTAGTGCAGATAATTCTCCTAGTCTCCTTTATGTATAGTTTGATTATCACAAAATCATCGTATTCATGTTCCGATGAGCCTAAAAATATTGCATTGAAACCCTGAGATATCATACGGAAACACAAATAAAGTATTAACATGTAGTAAACTAAATGAAGAATGAGCTAAGTTAAGAATGTAAGGGACTGGTTGACAAACAAAGGTTGTGAGCTACTACATGATATCTATTTGTAATCATCATCGCCATTACTAAACAACGGACATGCGTATGATTTTTTTTTACTGTTTTTA
The DNA here is from genome assembly GCA_902655005.2 of Marronus borbonicus. Lineage (NCBI taxonomy): Eukaryota > Metazoa > Arthropoda > Insecta > Coleoptera > Scarabaeidae > Marronus > Marronus borbonicus. The sequence goes on along the minus strand of LR737387.1, from coordinate 581,645 downwards.
CTTTGTTTGTTTCATCGTCGATCTACCTGCATCTGTTGAAGCTGTTGCATTTGTTGTTGTTGTTGCAGCTGCTGCATCTGTTGTTGCTGTTGCATCTGCTGTAGTTGTTGCTGTTGAATTTGCTGTTGCATTGCGGTCTGGATGCCAACCATTGAGTTTGGCGTTTGGTTGCCCGGAATATTTCCAATAGGCGATTGTGGAACGGAACCACCGTTGTTGATTATACTGGGAGTTGAGGAACCTTGAGCTGGACTCTTAGAGTAACTCTGTAAGTCAGCTAGGAGATTCTGCCAGAGAGCGATCTTCTCATAATGCCTTTTTAAAATATCGTCCTTCCTCGACAGTTCCAACTTTAATTCGCTGATGTCTTCTTTAACTATCATTTCCGGTTTAAGAACGGAAAGTAAAAACCGCTTTTGTAGGAAGAAAGCCTCCATCTGACGCGCCAGATCAATAAAACGCAAGGTGGTCTGCTCAACTTCCACGCGTATCTCATCTTTATCGGTGCTTGGAACAACCTCTTCTTTAGTCAGAACATTTAAACAATGCTAAAATAAAAGTGTGCTAATGTACTTTATGTAGCGTCGCCGTGATGATATCACTTACTTGAAATGCTTCTTCGAATTCGTCGACAAGGTTCCCGCTGCTGTTTGTTGGGGTAGCCATGGCTGAAACTGGGGGTGAGGCTTCTTTCATTGAACTTACCCGATAACATTTACGTGGGATAATTTAGTATTCGTTACTATTCAAAAATAGCACGTCAGATATCCGGTTGCAGCCGAGATCGTGGAGTTTCAGTGAAAATCTCAACGATTTATAGGATATTTGGATAGAAAAACTTCAAATACAGAACACTCACAACATGATAACCGCCATGATGGTGATGATCGATACTTGATGTCAAAATGTCAAATGTCAGCCAATACGACACAAATTAATTTGTAATATTTGTATATGAAACACCATGAAAAAAATTTTCATGTATATTAATATAGTAAAAATTATAAGGTGTCAAAAGATTTAAAGTAATAATTGTTAATTTAGATTTTTCCAAATCTTTTTCCGATAATTTTTGCCATCTCTTGGTAATAAGGAGAACTTTTTCAGAATTTTTCCGAGTACAAAACCCAAAATCTGTGCGCAATATTTGAAATATTCAAATTTGAAAGGCAGTTCACATCATGTTTAAATTTTCAATTATTGCATAAAATAATAGCAACACTATTTCATTTAATTCGCTTTAAGGATTGAACGGAATTGAAAAGAAAACGATTGCAACATAAACGTACTTAATTAATATCGAAAGCAATTGATATACAGCACAGAGTGATTTTAAAAGACTGGCGATGGTTTATACTTTACGGGCGTGGTTTTTTGGGCATTTCACATGTTGTCATTGCCATTATCTGTCAATGTCGAATTCTTTTTAAAGCTACTGTTCATCAGTATCATTGTCCAGGTACACTTTTATGAATTTATATTAAATTAAGTTAACATAATTTTTTTCGTTTTACGACCACACAAGACAATTTTAAAAGTGCATTACCGCAGTGGTACTCATCATGAAGGTGGATCATAAACTTATTCATTGCAATTATGTGTGTAACAATTTATCCTGATGTTGTCATATCATACAAGGTGCTTGACACATTGCAATATCTGTATAGAGCAATATTTATTAGTAGAGATCCTTGGCTATCACGGTCACCTGAGCTAACCCCTTTAGATTTTTATTTATTTGGGTATTTAAAAAATAAAATTCATCAAAATCGACATCAGAACTTGGAAGAACTGCAAGCAGCGATAGAGCAAAAAATTTATATTATCGATCAAAACTAATTACAGCAACTATTTCACAATATTAAGAGACGAGTTAATTTATGTTTTTAACTCGTCGCTTCAGACATATATTATAATGAACAACGTGTAATTGTTTTATTGGAATACAATTTATAGAAAGATTTTAAATTGCTATAACGTATATAAATTGTCGGAAAAGCTACACGTAGCGACATACTTCGTTCGATTTTGAATCGAAAATCTAAATGTTGTACCACGCTTTACACGTCTTCAGGGACCACTTGAAACTAACATACATTTGGCAATACTGCAGTTGCATACTACTGAAATAGTAGGTACAATACTTGTCAGGATTGATAAACGGAAATTACAATTTACAAATTGGAAAACAAAACAATCGATACATAGGGAAAAGTAGTAGGAAACCAAAATAAAAACTATTCACTAAACGTAAAATCCATTATAAATAAACAAAACAACACAAGAACGATAAAACACAGAACTAGAAAAACTAATCAATAGAGTACGAGAAATCACAAAAAAAAAGCAGAGCTTACACAAAATAGTACACGAGAAAAGAAGTAACTCAGATAAATGTCAAAATTTGAGAGTAACGATTTTGATCGAATTCAAGTTAGAATACAAGCTCATTGTCCCACAACGTTGCCAAATGTGCTTTTCATGATCGGACGTTAATGAAGAAATGTTGAAAACATGCTGTGAAATCAAAAAGAAACGAAAAAACAGGAATAAAAAGTCGTTTAAATTCAAAATTGCAGCTATCTGTATCGACAGATATCGAACAGAAATGCTCATTAAGGCACTAAAAGACCGAATTTCAAAAACCTCCTGAAGACGTATGAAGCATGGTACAACATTTTAGCATTTAGATTTTCGATTCAGAAACGAACGAAGAGTGTTGCTACGTGTAGCATTTGCGATAATTAATACAAACGTTATATATATTTAATGTTGTGCTCAATTTTAGATATTCATATTAAATAAAAAGGTATTTAAAATAATCTATATTTCATAATATTTTTATCACATTTATATTAATTTTCTTTACAAAAATTCAATATAAAATTTTTTGAGGATTTATTATCAATATTATTATCATCCCCTCAAAATCTATTTGTGACGCTACTGGCAAGGGGTTCAAAACCAAATCGCCAACCTGACAAAAACTTTGCAAGGTGGGAAATTCAAATTATCGTCGGTCATTTAAAATCAGCCTTTATTACTCATATTTTATAATATATAGCGTTTTAAAAATATTAGCAAAAATATATATAGTTATTTAAATGTTTCTTGTACTTTCAATATGTTTATCGTAAATAAATATTGATAAATACATGTGTCAGTGACAAAAGATTTTCTATGGATACATGGGGAAACATGTTTTCTATACTGTTTAATGTGATATAGACACAAAAATGATTCATACCTATAATAGACAAATTACGCCATTCACTGCAACTGTTTGTGTTGCAACATGTTAAGAATGGGAAATCGAGACTCGGCTTTAAACGTACCTCAACTAAATTCTGACTACGATCCCGAAAACGGTTTAACTTTAAATGGCTATCATATACCTCCAGAAATTATTGTAGAAATTCTGCAAAAGTTAGCACCTCAATATCTACTAACTGCTCGTTTGGTGTGTAAAGAATGGAATGAGTTAGTGATCCATGTATTATACAATAATTATAATAGAAAATTCGAAAAGCAGCACACACTTGAAACATTGCCATTCGACCTGTGTTATTTTACGCAATTCAGTAAGAGACTGAATAAAAATTTATTGAAAAATGTGAATGGCCAGAATGGATTTAAACACTGGAACATTATAAGTAATGGTGGTGATGGCATTGTAATCGAAAGTTGTCCAGTTGGCAGCGACAGTCTTCCCAGTAACGTTGAAGAATTTAATAGTCATACATCATGTTTTGCTACTTCATATGGCCTCGCACATAAAGTGCAAGAAATAGCTGTATCGAAAGACAAATACCTCTCACATATAATTAATAAATTTAAGCCTGACATTTATGCAAGTGAATGGGTGGCAGCACGATTTGATTGTGGAGCTCGGTATATCATGAACATACAAATAGTATGCCAAGGTGGTAGATATATAACAGAAAAGCGCATTACGCATGAAGAAGAACAGTGGCAAGGTTCTAAATGGTCTAAAGTAAGTAATTTTTATAATAGAAAATTTGTTCTTTCGAAAATTAATAAAACAGGTTCCGAATGCAGCCTATCGAATTAACGAATTATATGCACACTAACGGAAATCCATGTTTTGCTAAGTTCCAAATGACTATTTCCTTTTTGAGCAATTGAATGAATGAATGAATGAATTGAATGAATGAAAGTGATTAAAAATCAATTTGAAGGAAGTGCTATTTCTAGATTATGTTTGTAGGTGTTTTGTAGTTCCCAAATAAAACTTCGATTGGTAATGAGCTACAAAAGTAAACGTTTAATTACTCAGAAGTTCTTTTCTTTGGGTAACATCAGTTATTGATTATAAATCTAAATTATCCCCTATTATTGTGATCCAACCATTTGATACATGGTTTTTGAATTGTCACTTACTTTTTGAGACCTTACCTACTTTCAAAATTAACAAATGGGCTTACTTAAACACAATTAACAAAGTTATAGTATCGTAAAGAATGTGTTTGTTTTATATTTACTAACATTAAAGAATATATTTTAATATTTGCATGTTAATTGCATTTAAAATCAAACTAGTTCACTACGTTATTATAATTTAAATATATTATATTTTATGTGATGAAATGGAGCGAAAAAGGTAATGTGTTGGTTTTTTATTTTTTGTAACTTTTATTTTTACAGCAACAATACCAATCGAAATTTTATTCAAATTGCCTTTCTGCTGATGTGCATATAAATCGCCAGTTCAATGGGCAGTATTCAGAACTATTACCCAGAGGTTTTTTGATAGGGAATATCAAAATTAAAGTTGAGTTTGGGGCCTTCTTTTTCTATTGCAGAAAGAAATTATAATTCAAGAATATCCCGATGATGTTGATACCATTGTCTTTGAACACTATGGACAGGATAGACAGTTTTGGAAAGGTCATTATGGTATGAAGATGGCAGGAGCAGTTGTTAAATTATTACTTGATACTGTTAAACTGTGATCATGCTTTAATTAGCTTTAAAAATAATATTTAATACATTTAATAACATATGTAATAGTATTTAGTCTTTAATTACTTGTAAGTGTAATTTCTGGCATTGTTTTGGAAGCTTTGGCATATTGTAAACGGAAATAAAATATTTATATTTCTTATTTTAACGTACTTTATTTCGCATAATTTCGCGTTATTTATTTCTGAAGAAGGTGGATTTAAATAAAATAATGAAAAGTGCTTTATGGCTTATGGGGCAACTATAATAACGGTGAAGAATAAAGATCAGGGCTTGGTGGCTACTGGCATAAATACTACAGATTAGATAATTAGAAAATAATGTGTACATTATGTATATACATATATATTATCTAATTTGTGCAAATAGCCAGTTAATCCCAAACCACTATTGCCAGCCAAGAGGATTGATGGTTTGTATATCCAGATGGAGATCGTTACAAAATGCTTCAGAAATTGGATACGCTTGCAGGAGAATGGAACAAACTCGTCGACGTGGAGGGTACGCGCATACTTCTTATCAGCGACTACAGGACTGTTATCAATAATTAATAATGCTTTGTATTCTACACTAAGATTTTGCAATGTATATTGTCTTTTGTATTGTTTTCTACTTCTTCTTCTTTTAATAAATGGCGTTCTCCGCCTATATGTTTGTTTTCTTCTGATACGACCGTAGTGTCAATTCTTTCACCTGCTAATATAATTTTGTATAAAAAAGTTAGAAATAACTCTTTTATATAATCGGTACTATGCTCAATAGTACCTAAGTTGGTTTAATTTTCTTCATCTACTAATGTAACGTTTCCTAATAATGCATCAATATAATCGGCGCTACTCTACATTATATTTCTTAATTCAATTCTTAGTAAGTTTCCTAACGTACGAGTACAATCGGCGCTATGCTTAATGGCTAGTTTTATTTTTGCATGCAACTGCATAGTTTGGCCAATTAGAAATACTAAATGAGCTAGCATTCAAGGTACTAGAGCCATGCTGATTTAAAATTCTACTTTCAATTACTACGTTTGGAGCAGTAGATACAGTCACACTAACGAAGGGAAAACAACTTTCTTTGATGGAAGTACAATTAGTTTCAAAATTAATTACGACCTCATGCTCGGAAAGAGTCATGCCCGATGATGGCATCATATTTTAAATCAGCCACTACATAAAATTTTATTTCATAAGCAGAATTCCTTTAATGAACTACGTTGCAGTGGCATCTTTCGATTTTCACTAGAAGTTTATTGGTTCCAGATTTAATTTGAATTTTTGCTACTGATTTGATATTGTTAAATTGATCAAATTAACTTCTTTGCTCTTCTTGTGACTCCGTTGCCTATAAAACCCGTTCTTTGGGTGAAGTTAGGGTTACAGAAAACATTTTGACACCTTTTCTTTAACCAATTTTGTATACCTAGCCATAAGAAAAGATTATCAAAACCTTTAAAATAGTTAAAATAATATAATTATGAAATTTTAGCGGCAACCAAATTATTTACAGTTACTATCAGAATATGAAACTTATAATGAGTTAAATTTATTAAAAACTGTTGATGGTTGGCAATTCATACAAAGTATTACTATGTGTAGGTTGGTATGTATATTATTATTGAATAAAGTCATTAGAAGAGATGTGACGTTTTTCTATGAAGGGAATATCAACAATCTTAAATCGAGTCAGAATGTATATGACATTGTGTTCAGCGTCCTTAACTGGGTGATCGAATATCAACAGGTTATGGGCCCAGACAGCCAGGCTATTAAATAAAAAAGGTGAGGTTAGTTTTCGCAAAAACCACGTGCAAGATAGAATAACGAAAAAGAAAAGAATGGCGTTAATATATGGCAAGCACACATTTAACATTGAACTATTAAATCAGAATAATTATCAGATGTGGAAGTTTAGGATGGAAACAATGTTAACAGAACAAGATGTTCTAGATTTCACAAAAACTGAATTTAAGGCAGATGATTATACAGAGGAAAAGAAGAGAAATGAAGCTAAAAGAAAGGATGATCGTTGTAAATCTTTAATAGTACAATGTGTTGATGATAATCAAATCGAGTTGGTAAGAGGAAAGGCTACAGGATATTCTATGTGGAGAAGTTTGGAAGAACGTTACGAGAAAAAAGGGATACCAGGTCAGTTAGTGTTAAGGAAGAAACTCATGTCGATGAAATTAAAGGAAACAAAAGATTTGGAGACATTTCTCGCAGACTTTGATGAGATAGTACGACAATTAAAGGTTGCTGGTGCAGATATGAAAGAGAAGGACCTAGTATGTTCCTTGCTGTTAGCCATGCCCAAGTCGTTTAATATGGTGGTAACAATATTAGAAAGCATGCCCGAAGATGAACTGCGTTTAGATGTAGCAAAAGCTAAATTCCGAGCTGAGTTTGAAAGAAGAAAAGCGTCCCAAGTAAATGAAGAAGGATCAAGTGAAGAAAAACCTGCTGCTTTTCTATTTAATCGTGGTGGCTGCTATTTATGTGGTGCAAAGGATCATTACAAGCGGGACTGTACGAAATTTGCTAGGCAAACTGAAGAGGACAGTCGAGATGGACATAGAGGAAGATATCAACGAGCACGAGGTAATAGGAATAACTATAGGAGAGGTCAAGGCTACAGAAGGAGTAGTTATGGAGGCAGACAGGGTAATTTCAATAGAAGAGGTAACTATGTGAAAAATGAAAGTAGTGGTCAAGATGAAGAAGGTATTTGTTTTATGACTAATTCTAAAGATATTGAGCATAGAGACAGTAATAAACTCGTATTTTGCATTGACTCAGGTTGCACAGACCACTTAGTTAACGACAAAAGTTTCTTTTCAGACTTCTTAGTTTTAAAACACCCTATAAAAATAGCTGTTGCTAAAAACAACAATTTCATGGAGGCAATAGGTGTAGGGAATATAAAGGTTATTAGTAAGGTAAATAGAAATGAAGTGGAATGCACTATAAAAAATGTATTTTATGTTCCTAATCTGAGAAAAAACTTATTGTCGGTAAAGAAATTAGAAATGGCCAACATTAAGCTAATTTTTGAAAAGGGTCAGGTTAGTCTTTATAGCAATAAGAAATTAATAGGTATAGGTTATAGGAATAATTTATATGAAATAGAGTTTGAAGTGGAAAAGAAAGATTGTCTAAATATAGAATTAGAAAATGAGGATGTAAATTTGTGGCACAAAAGGTATGGACACATTTGTCAAGCAAATTTAGATAAGTTAGTAAAAAATGGTATGGTGTTAGGTATTGATAATTTAAAAGTAGGGAAAATAGAATTTTGCGAACCATGTATAAAGGGAAAAATGTCGAGGCTACCTTTTGGAACACGAAGTAAGGCTAAAAGATTGCTAGAAATTGTTCATTCCGATGTGGCTGGTCCAATAACACCATTAACCCATGATGGTGGCAAATACTTTGTTAGTTTTATTGACGACTTTTCAAATTTTGTGACAGTGTACATTATAAAGAACAAAGGTGACGTATTTAGTTGTTTTAAAGAATATGCGATAATGATGCAATCAAAATTCGATGCTAGAATTTCAGTGCTTAGGAGTGACAATGGCAGAGAGTATATTTCTGATGAATTTAAGACCTTTTGTAGGGAAAACGGCATCTATATGGACTATACTACACCGTACACTCCAGAACAAAATGGTAAAGCGGAACGCTTTAACAGAAGCTTAGTGGACAAAGCGCGAACAATGATAGAAGATGGTAATGTACCTAAGACATTTTGGAATGAGGCGGTGCGCGTAGCGGCATACCTACTAAACCGGAGTCCCAGTTCTCAATTAAGCAACACTACACCGGCTGAACTATGGTATGGAAAAAGCCAGATGTGAAAAACCTCAGAGTATTTGGTTCTACAGCATATTCTCATATACCGAAAGAGCTGAGAAGTAAATTTGACGCGAAGTCAGAAAAATGTATAATGGTGGGTTATACAACAACAGGTTATAGGTTGTGGAGTTTAGAAAAACAAAAGATAATAGTATCGAGAGACGTTGTTTTTAATGAAAAAACCTTTCATTATAAGGATACTCAAACTCAAGTAAGCTTAGACAGAAATGAAGAAAGTGCAGATAGTATAAATGAGGAAGTAGTTGAAGAAAACCAGGTGACAGAGGGAAAGGAAATCAGGAAGAGCACAAGGGTGAAAAAGATTCCTAAGAGACTAGAAGACTATGAAATTAATGATAACGCGGAAAAGCTTCCGGATGAGACAATTGATATAATGATGGCTTATTCTATTGGATTTTTATCTTCAAACAGTCCATCAACATTTGAAGAGGCCATACAAGACAAAGATTGGGAAAAGGCAATAGAACAAGAACTTATGATGTTGAAGCGAAATGAAACATGGGAAGTTGTACCGTTTATTGAGAATCAGGACGTAATTGATTCCAAATGGGTATTTTCCGAAAAAGAAGTTCAGGGAAGGAATGTAAAGAAGGCTAGATTAGTTGCAAGAGGTTTTCAGCAGAGGACATCAGCAGAGGAAGAGATTTACACACCAGTGGCGCGAATGATAACATTACGTGTACTACTATCATTGGCTGTTGAGAATAATTGTAAAATACATCAGATGGACGTAAAATCAGCGTTTCTGTACGGGGAACTTCGTGAACCAGTGTACATGTATTTACCTGATGGTCCTGAAGGAAATCGTAGTACTCATGTTTGTAAATTGAAAAAGGCGCTATATGGGTTGCGGTCGAGCCCAAAATGCTGGTATGAACGCTTAAGCAATTATCTTAATAATATAGGTTTCAGGCGATCTGATGTAGACCCTTGTTTAATCGTTCACAACAATACATATTTATTAATTTGGGTAGATGACTTAATTTTGATATCTAATGATTTAGAGAGTGTAGAACATGTAAAGTCCCAACTTTCAACCGAATTTGATATGAAAGATTTTTCTAACAGCAATAAAATCACGTTTTTGGGGTTGGAAATTGAGAAAAATAATAACTGTTTGTATATTTCACAACAAAACCTTATAGCTAGAGTTCTTAAGAAATTTTACATGTTAGAGTGTAAGAGTTCGTATACGCCTATGCAGGCTAAGTTAAATTTAGAATTACAACCAAATATTCAGTTAGAAGTCCCTTACAAAGAACTTATTGGCAGCTTGATGTACATTATGTTGGGTTCGAGGCCTGACATCTGTTTCTCTGTAATGTACTTCAGTCAGTTTCAGAATTGTTATGGCATAACCCATTGGAAACATTTAAGGAACATTTTAAGATACTTGAATTACACTAAAAATTATGCTCTGAAATATACAAAGACCAATGTTGATTTAAATGTAGAAGCATATGCTGATTCAGACTTTGCAAGTAATCCGAACGATAGGAAAAGTGTTACAGGATTTTTATTAAAATTAAATAACAACACAGTAGCTTGGAAATCTAAAAAGCAAGCAATTGTAGCTTTATCTAGCTCTGAATCAGAGTATGTTGCGTTGGCAAGCTGTGTAGCGGAATGTTTATTCCTGAAACAATTATTGGAAAGTATGACTAACACTAAGATAGATTGTATTAATGTATATGAAGACAATCAGTCTAGTATTAAAATGGCGTCTACGCTTGAGACGAAAAGATCAAAACATATTGACGTAAAATACCATTTTCTTAGAAATTTTGTGTCAAACGGTACAATTAAATTAGTTTATTTACCAACAACAGAACAATGTGCAGATCTGTTAACCAAAGCATTACCCAGAGTAAAACATGAATATTTTAGAGGTCAACTAGGTGTTGTATCTATCAAAATGTAAAGTTGAAGTGTAGAATTGAGTGGGGGTGTTGATGGTTGGCAATTCGTACAAAGTATTACTATGTGTAGGTTGGTATGTATATTATTATTGAATAAAGTCATTAGAAGAGATGTGACGAAAAAAGAAAACAGAAAGTAGACGAACTAAGCATTTACACCTATCGAGCGTCTTTATTTTGTCCCGTAGTTTGTTTTTACTTACAATTTTATTTATGGTTTCTTTGTTATGTTTCAAGTTTTACTACACGTTCAAAGGATTACCCGGGTACCCGATTCTAAAGTCATATACCCGGATTCTCGAAATCGAGTACCCGAAACCGAGTATTCAATTATTTGGTTCTAGAACAGTTTTCGGATACCCGTAACCGGGTAAGATGCATTGTCTGGTTCCGGGTTACCGGGTACCCCGTTCTAGAACCGGATATTCGGGTATCCAGTTTTGAGCAACAGCCCTAATTTTTACTTTGATTTTAAGAAGTGGTTTTATTCCAATTTTATGTTATTTATAGCTGGTTTCGAACAATAAAGTCTAACAATAATTGTAAATTTTAGCTTCTTCATGTTATTGATTGAATTATTTACGGCAAACGCAACACAAGGAAAGATGTCTATACGGCATCATCAGCGTGTTTCCGAGATTATTTTAACTCTACTCAAATGACAAGCTAGACTGTGATATAGGGTAGAGTTAAAACAGTATATTTTTTCTCTTTTTGGGTTGTGTTTGCTGTAAATGATTTTTACATTATTTTTTTGGTTATTGTTTCCAGGCAGTTTCTGATGTATTCAGATAAGGATAGTTTCTCATGTGTTAGTATATTTCCTATTGAGCTTGGGGACAACGTAGGAAAAATGTTGCTTTTGAGAAAAACATCCATCAGATTGTAATTTGTTGTATTTTGAAATAAAATGCAATCAATTATGCACATATTATCCAGAATTGGATCAAGATTGATTAGATGTAATTTGAAATCAATATTAGAATTTTATATTACAAACATCCGACACACCTATTTTTACATTTTTGAAACGTTAAATAAGTTTTTGGTTAGTTTTATTTAAAATATATTGTTATGATATTTATTCGTTCATGTTTGGGAGTCTATCTTTTTCACATTTTTATTGCATTTAGTTCCATTATATCATGAGGTGACCTCTTCTCTCTAATTTCACCTAGATCCAGTGAATAAATTTTTTACGAAAAGCTAAAATCGCTAACGAAAATTTCAATTATACTTCTTCATTTCAAAAATGTTGATGATGTTATTGCGTTGTAACTATTCCGATATTAATGTACCTAAAAATTTCACCATGGAAGCGAAAGGTATTTTCGATGAATTTTGAAAGCAGCAAGGAAGAATTAATTCAGATAGAGTAGTTAAACTATGCGGGTACGGGACCACTTTCAAGGTCGTTTGTGTCCCCTAACTTCGTGTTCAAGATGGCGGCCGCGGTTCGCGGCTAATTTCGCGGTATAGTTCGCGGCTTATTGCAAAAAGAACAATGGCGGCGCCCTCGCGGTTTAATTTTGAGATTTAATT
>LR737387.1:341333-503645 GCA_902655005.2 Marronus borbonicus | reverse complement strand
CTGAATTATTTTTAGCTTAAATCAATATCTTTTTTGAAGGCATGACAGATGGGCGAAGGTGACGAGGACGCGGGAGGGGGCGTGGACGAGGAAGGGGTAGAGGTAGGGGTCGTGGCCGTGGGGCCCTGCCTGATTATGTGTCCCCCTAGCTCTCCTCCCGCAGCCCAACATGTACACTCGGATACTTGCACCTCGGCGATCTGTAGAGCGAGAAGATAAAAGAAACCAACAGCAAGAGAAACAAATGAAGATCACATTCAAAAATGCATAAATACAGCTTTCTACAATTCTATAATTAATTAATTTAAGTATCTCGATATAAAGAAATGTTGAAAAAAAAAGTTAAAATTTACGCAGCGTACACTACACTACACTACAGTAACTTGTCAATATTCAAAAAATAAGATAACTATATACAGAAAGCAAGGGAAGTATCGGTAAACAGCCCAAATAATAATGTTATTCTCTTAATGTTGAGCTTAACGGAATAAAATGCTAAAGTGTAAAGATGTTTATTGACAGTTGAAAAACGTATATATACGGATGATATGTACAGGGTGCATGTTCTTGTAGCAAACACTAAAGTATCAGCCTACTGTGCATCACATAAGTTATTTGCTTAATTCGAAAAAAATATTTCGTGAATTTGTGGACTTCCTTCCTATCAGAAAATTTATCTTTTTTTATATTTCGAGTAAACAACGAGTAATGACAGTGCGTATTTAAAATACAACACTATTAGCGTATTCCATTAGAGCACTCGGAGCATGCTCGGAACGGGAGTTGCATGTTCTATTGAGAAACTAGAGCGGTAATTCATGTATCACTGGTAAAGTCAGAGCACTCAGAGTTGCACTCGCAGCATTTTTTCATCCCTTTGGCTAGAAGAGCAACAGTCGGTCTCGAACAGTATGGCTGACTTGCAAGCGCCGATGTTTGCAAATACAACAAAGGCAATTGTAACTGATACTTAACCTTTCGCAATGTACCATAACATATAATATCGGTGTGCACAGAAGTTGTTCATTCCATTGATTCTGTTTGATCCAGAATGTTGAACTAAAATTGCAAGCTGATAAATTATGTTGCTTCTAAATAGGACAAAATTTTAAAACAGCAACTTTTTATACCAACTAGTTATATTTGCGTGTCAACCGAATCGTTCAGATTCACATATGGGCGTTGTCCGACAATCAACTTTTACCCACCTTCAAATTGATTCAGGATCAGTCGGGCATGCGTAATAAAAACGTTTATTTTAGTGATAAGGATGTTAATATTAACACAGCATTCATAACAAATTCATAATTGTTAATCATCCATACATTGTTTACTATTCGTTATACAAAGTTGTAATTCCCAAATTAAATTGTAATGTTCACGGACAATACTATGTTTGTGGACATAGCGGTGTTGAGATATGCCAGTGAGCGTAAGCGAAATTCTTAACTGCGAAGCGAACTGAGCTGTTGAGATATGCATGAAAATAGTACAAGGTATTTATTTCATTACCTTCTTACAGTTAATTTTTGAAATCCCAAAAGGAATGGCTTGATTCTATACGTCTGAATTTAGACATATTTTTTGATAGTCCTCCCGTTAAAAAGACGTCATGTTCTTTCTAATATCAGTTGATATTCACCATGTTTTCTTTGATATGTACTTCATTCGAACGTTCGTAATTTCCATACCCCTGCAATGGTGATTAATTAACGTATTCATTAAACATGAACGCACCCCAATAGCATTACACTTACGTACATAATATGTCCTTGTAGGAAATTCTCATTTTACTCACGAATCGAGAGGTTATATTCATGGAGTATTGTGAATTCTGTTTTAAAATGTTCTTAATGCAAATCTCCACCATTTAAGTTCAGCGTTAAGAGAAGTATTCGTATTTGTGAAATAGTTTCCCAGCACTTGTTTTTAATGTCTCTACTTTTACCTTTGAGTATGTACCAAACGTTAAATGCGCTAAAGAAAATGTTTAAAGTTACTGAGAGGTGATATTCCGAAAATTCGATATAAATATGTATATTGACCTGCTACCTAATAAAATTTACAACATGCTATTGAGTATTGGCAAAGCTCACACACCGCCATCTTTTTCTTTTCTTTTATGATTAATCAAGAAATCTCCGAACGAGACAAAGGAAAAATAATTTAAAGTACGAAATCTCAAATTCCCAGAGATCTTTAATATATCAAATATCATTCATTTTGTACATTTATCATGTGTTTTTTATTTTTATTTGTAATATATGTAACGTTACCGAATTTCAAAATTGTGATATCAACAAATTAAGGAAGTAAACTACAAAATATGAATAAAAAACTACTAAACAGGCGTCATTCGTTTTATTTGCATGTATCTATTAAATATATATATATGTATAAAACTTGTCCAAGAACCTCAATTAGTAAAATCGACATTTGGCTTATCTAGTCTTAGACTTAAAACCAACTAGTAACAGAGCCAATTTCATTTGTACACAGATCGACGCTGTACAAATTCTATCAACGTCCTTGTAGGTCGACCTTGCATCCCTTCTGAGAGATATTCAGCTGTTTTTGCCGGTCCCATAACGCCTGCCATGTCTAAATGCAACCAATCGATTTTCTCAGGAGCAAATTCCTTCAAGAATGCGGCAGCTTTACAAGCTCCACCTCCTTTTCCCTTACCAACATTGTGGACGTCATAAAATGGATATTTTGTTACCAATTCAGAATATCGCTTCCATAACGGGAATCTCCAAACCCTATCACCAGTATTCAACCCTGCCTCTTCTAAATCTTCGTATAATTCGTTGGAATTGGTAAAAACGCCTGTTGCGGTATCTCCGATAGCAACCTGCATGGCACCCGTTAACGTGGCGATATCTAGCACCCAGACGGGATTGAATTCTTTACTGTAGCATAATGCATCAGCTAAAATCAATCGTCCTTCAGCATCCGTATTATCCACGCATATAGTTTTCCCATTTATCGCAGTTATTACATCTCCGGGTTTAGTTGCTGACCCCGAAGGAAGATTTTCAACCAAAGGAACCAAGGCAACCACATTCGATTTTACTTTTAATGATGCTAAGCCAAAGATGGTGCCTAAAACAGCTGCGCCACCTGACATATCAGCTCTCATATCTGCCATGTTCGCAGATGGTTTAATACTTATGCCGCCCGCATCGAATGTAACACCTTTTCCTATTAAAACGAAATTGTTAGCCCCTCCACCTTTATAGCGCATTTCTAAAAATACTGGAGGTTCTGAGCTCCCACTAGTAACCGATAGGAACCCGCCCATCTTCTTGTCTTGGGCCCATTCTCTATCCCGAACATATACTTCACAACCTAGCGGACGTAAAACTTCTTCGGCTTTTTTCGCGAATATTGTAGGTGTCATCAGATTCCCTGGAGTTTCAGCTAGAGTCCTGGCTAGATTCTGCGCCTTAGCTTTCTTCACACCTTGTTCCCAACAGCTACAATCATTTCCCATTGGATTAATCAAACCTATGCTGGATTCTTCCTTCTTTTTAGATTTTAAATCTTGGTATCGCCATGAAGCTAAAGTGGCCCCCTCTGCAGCTGCTTCAGCGTCATCGAAACTCTCCATTGCTATATCTTTGACGCCTGCATTGTGTAATGTATTGTAACCAACTGAAAAAATAAAAAATATGTATATTGAAGCAAACGAAATATAAAAGATGAAAGTACTAACGACAACAGTAAAACCAACACCTGGAAGAAGACTTAATAATTCATACGGTGTTGATTTTGCATTTTCCGTTAGTGTATTACCTACCGGAAGCTGCTATTCTGACGGCTTCCCTGTTTAAATTCAAGAGTTCTATCTCGTCGACACCTTTACATTTCTTCCCTAAACCAACTACAGCCACACACTGGTATTCAGGATCTAATCCCCAGAAAATTGTACTCTTACCTTCCTTGATTTGATTGCCACTACTATAAAAAAAAAAACATTTAGGTATTTTTTCTTTAAAATCAATATATCATATGCTAAAGCAAAAAGCGACCAAAAATGTAAATAAAACAACGCCATTGTGGACATTTCATTTGAAATTTATTATTTATTGCCAATTGTTGTACAATAGCAATCGAAAACATACGATATACGGCCCTAGAATCCTCTTGCTGTCTTTTAAAAAACAATAAATCATATAACAAAATAAGGTTAGAATTAAAATCTAATCAGTTCAACACCTATTAACATTTTACTCCGTAATTACATTAAAGAAAGATAATAATTATAATTATAACTGTACAGAGATTCAATCAAAACTAAATTATAACAATTATGAGCAGCTGCTTTTTTAATATTGCAGAAGTCTTTCTAGTAGGTAATTCATTTGATATAATTTGATAAATTAATAAACAAAAAGCAATTAAAGCGGCAATCAACTGTTTGTGTTTGTACAACTATGGCTAACATTAATAAAACAGCTTCTCGAATATCAACTACATAAAACGATATAAAGTTACCAATACAAACCAACATTAAAAGTACACCAATGAATCGGAATATTCGAACAAATTGCTAATTTTTAGTGGATTTTAGTGACATAGAGGTTGGATGCACTTTTCCTTAAATTACCTTCCTTTTACCATTGTTTTTTTTATTATTATTATACACATATATCATTTTTCATTACATTCTAACACTATTCACACCTATATACAATAAATAATACATCATATTTTTTCATTTAATATTTTATATAATAAAATTAAATTTATTTTTTTTTCTTTCTTTTTTTTTGGATTTATCGTTATCTTTACTAAAAAAAATACATTTCCGGAAAACGTCATAAGCATCGTTTTAGTTTTTTTTGCCTTAAATAGATTATATACAAATCACAAAATTTCAAAATCACTACTCCCATCTCTAGTGTTTAGAAAACAACTTTCTGCCAATTTTCTTTTGGGTTTTCCCCGAAAAATCATTCCATTCAATAATGAATGACGATGTTAAATAGATAAAATACGTTGTTTTCTTTTGTTTTATAGACACGCGCATAAATTTATAGATTTTTTTTAGTTTTTAAATAATATAAAGTCTAAAGATTTTACATGTTAAATATTTACTTAAGGTATAGTCTCGTTGAAAGGGTTATACGACACATATTCATTTTAGTGAGTAGAAGGGGCGAATAAATGGTATATACTATATAGATGTGTTTTTGGGCTGATCAAGATTTAACTTGCCAAGTAAAGATATCTCCTACATTTTGAACGTATAGGAAAAAAAAGATGTGATATGCTTGTTTATATTACAAATATAACCATCTCGTTTCTGTATTGTAATTCGTTTTGTACTTGTCTGTCTAAAAATGTGACACTTTTATTTCTAGATATCTAAAGAAGTAGTAAGAAACATCTTTACTTTGATAAGTTAGTATTCTATGCAAACTACGAGTCTTTCTAAGCGTATATCTAATGCAAACCATTTTCTTTTGTAGACCCTTGTATACCGACTAGTTTAACCCGCTTTTTTTGTTCTTAACGAGTAATGAATGCCTAAGAACGAAATATTCCTCCTATAATCTCGTAGTTACACGTATATTGGCACAGATATTGCTATTAATAGAGATTAATTTTTAGTTTAAAATCTTTTTTTATATTCATCTACAAACGTGAGCAATAAGTCATTTTTTTGTTTTGGGAATAGACATGCATCTGATGATCACATTTATATAATAGTAGTAACAATGAAGAATAAATGTTACGAACACTGACACTAAATTTACTTGTTTATTTTATAGCTTCTTTTACTTCAATTTACAACATATTTTCTTTAGTAATATTAATTATTACGAGAATACTATTACTTATTATATAGTAGTAATGTTATATATTACATAATAAACTATTTTTTACGTTGTGCGCTTGGTTTGAACGAGCTTACGATAATTTTCTGTTACAGAAATCCACGATTTGAAACATTTCGATTGAATTAAAAAGAAAAGTATCAATAGAAAAAATTAATTTGACTAGCAAAATAATGATTAAAATATGTTCTCAGGCTGTCCCATAATATTTTTCATCGCGATGGCCTAAGCGACCTAAAAGCAACAAGATCCGATCCTTCAAAATCCGCATATTCGCGAAAATATAAATCCGCGGACTAGATTCTCACAATTTGTTTGACACAAAAGATTTATCAAAAGGAATGTTCCAAAATGCCATGAAAAAACACTTTAGGAGAATTGTGAGGGACGTTTTGTATAAAAGCATAACCTTGCGTCATCTAAAACCTTACGAGACAACGTAATATACCAATGATACGACAATTTTAAAACGAAATATTTCAATATATCTTAAAAAGAGTCCCATTTACAACAATTAAAAGTTTAGAAATAGATCAAAACACCATCGATTCTTATAGTTTTTCAATTGGCGTTTAGAAATTTAAGTCAGTATGTCAAATTAAGGAATATAATAATCTCATCTCAAACTTATTTTCGCCGAAATGTCATCGTCCCTCTTCCTTTCTCAAGGATTTGAGAATCCTCCTCAATCAATGATTGTCCCGTATATATATTCGCCGAATGTCAATAATGGCATAGATTCACCCCCCCCGAAGCCAATCACATGTTATATTTTAGTTTTAAAAATATCCCGATATGTCTTGGTAATCTGCTATTGTTTTTATAAACTTAAGTTCGCCATAAACAATTTGACAAATTACCAAAACCTTTATAGCTGTATACCTTGATATTTGTAACATACATATCATTGGATTCATCCTTCCATTATCTTTCTAAAAATGTAAAATATATAGGCTGTTCTACTACTTCTTACTAAGGTAAGAAAGTTGGCGTCACGTTTTTTTTTTTTTGAAAAAGTAAAGTCGTTAACAAATTGGTAGGGAAAGGGAGGGGCGTAAATCCTGTCAATATCTTACTAACAGACTTTGTTCGTTTCGTGGTTATTAGGCGAGGTTTGCAAGGAAAAAAAGTAGATCCTTTTTGGGTCTTGTGCGCTGAATAACATAAAGGTTAAGCAAACTGGTTGGTTTTTCATTGCTCACACTTTATGTGTAAGTTTTTGAAATAGGAGTCATGCAATAAAGAATCGGCCACGCCGTATTCAGATTTAAATTCGCGAAAACTTTTATATTCGTTTGGAAATATGTCCTGCTTCAATATTTAGTAGGTGTCAAATTATCTGTGAGGCAAAGTACAAATTAATTAGAATTAAACCAATTCCAATACGTTAATGATGCCTTGACTATTAGCTGCAACGACGACGTTAGAATTCTGTTTCCAGCAGACGGCCGAAACGAACTCATTCGGATCCTCTTCCCGCCTTTCCTGCTCTAGAATGCCCCGCACCGAATCGAACTTGTGACTAAACAGCTTCTTCGTCAGTCCCTTGTAATAAACGAAGAGGGCGTTGTTCTCGGAACCGCACGCGATGTAATCGCCATCTGTCGCTAATCCAACGAAATTCTTCTCGTTAATGTGTCCCACAAATGATCTCAAACAGTAGGGTTTATTGATGTTCCACATTTTTAACTGGGAGTCGGTCGAAGCGGACACGATTTCTTCGCTGTTCAAAAATTTCACGTAGCTGACGGCTTTTTTATGTCCTTTAAAAACAGAGAGAGCTTCCTTCATGTTGCGAAGGTCGTAATAGTGGACCCAATGGTCCGCGCTGCCGAAAGCGAGGTGATAGGAGCTACGTGGGTTGAACTTGACGCAGCAGACGTTTGCTTTGGCCTCTAAAGTAGCTATTGAATTCTCTACGCTTAGCGAGTAGAGCTTGACCCTAGCATCATCCGATCCTGAGGCAATCAACCGTGTGTCTACGTCATTAAAGTCAACGCTCCAACACCTTTTCTCGTGCTCGTGAAAAGTCTTGGTACGTTGACCTGTGGAGGCGTCCCAGATGGTAACAGTTCCCTCGTAGTCACTTGAAGCCAGTATCCCTTTGTGATAACTGTTCCAGCTGACGCAAGAGATTTTCGAATTGGAGGTCATCTCTACGCAAGGATAGTGGATGTCGACAGGGTCCCTTATAACGGAACCGTAATCAAAAACCTTGATCCTGCGCGTGACGCCAGCGATCGCGAAGAATTCGTTATCTTTATCGAACTCAATACTAGAAACGATAGTGGAATTATTGAAGAGATCATTGGAATAGTTTAAAGTCGCCAGAGGGCGCAGCGCGTTGTACCGAGAGAATTTCACAAGGTTCTCGCGGAATTCGTCCAAGCCAGAGGTAGAATCTGCTTCGCTCTTATTCGATTTATCAATTCCGAATAAATCTTGCGAACGCGTCGTAAAATAACACTGAACAAAGTCGTCAAAATGCGCGTGCATTCTCCGACGTCTAGCCGCTAAGGAGGTGAATCCTTCACTCTTAGGAGTCTCTGAACTTGCTGCTTCCTCCTTCTTACTAACAGCAGATCCTATATTATCAATAATATTAATCATTTCCTTCTTCATTGCAGACACTGTAGCATCACCCTCCGAAGCTGAAACTGCTCTTTCCACATCTTCTAGCGTAGGACATTTGCTATGCACCTCCTTCAACTTATTCTCAACTTCTTGGATATCTAGCTCAATTAGTGACAACTCCTTCTTTAATCGACTTTCCTGCTCTTTCTTTTGATTTAAAAGATGTGTTAAAAATTCCAACAACAATTTATTCTGTGCAGCACAAGATTCAGCTTCAAGCAATTGCTTGCGTTGTGTTAGGATCTCCAACATGACATTCACATCTGGCAAAGTCAAATTCTGCGATTCAGATGCGATGAAATCCTTCAGACCGTCCGCTGGACCAGAAAATTCAGACGAACTATCTCTCGTCAACCCAAAAGCTTCCAATCCATTTATTCTCAATTTATGCTTCTTAATCAGATTGCTTAACAAGAAATTAGGAAAGATTTCATTCGTCATAACGGGGGCGTTGCATTTGGGGCAACGTTTTGCTGTCTCGATAGACTTAGTTATACATTCATAACAGAACGTATGCCCACACTTGGTGATGTATGCTTCCTCGATTAAATTGAAGCAAATTGGGCATAGGTAATCCAAGCTATTGTCATCATATGTAATATTTGTGCCTGAACGTTGCCTTTTTGGTGTTCGTATTGAAGAACGATTTGTGGGGATGTTAGAACCACTGTGAGAAGAAGCAGAACTGCTCCTTCCATCACGATTGGTTGCCATTTTTTGTTAGTTTGCAAATTTTGTTTGTAATTAAGAATAAAGATGGCAGAAGACAGGCCTTTTTTTTATAAGCAGTTCACCACGAACCTGAAACAATCAAGTAGTCAGTGTAAATATGTGACATTTACACCATGGCCCTCTGGTGGTAAGATGTCAAGTATCTTACAACAAAATTTGACAAGTGCCAAAGATAATTAAGAATAAATGACACATATGTTTAATACCTAACCTTAAAAATACCACCAGTAGGGCTATTTAAATAACAATACAAAAATTAATAATACTGCATGCAAAATAATAAGCAAGAAAAAGATAATCACCCTTACGATACAAGAAACAAAGAACAACATTCCTAAAAATAATATAACAAAACTACTACAACTACTTTCTATGGTTCAGGTCCGTGGAAACAGATATGAAAACAAGTTCTAACACAATAACAAACATCAACTCACAGTTTAATATATTCCAACAATTTTCCACTCGAAACCTTATTGTAAGTTTCTGCAGATCGTGTCAATTCCACGCCTTGTTTACCTTCCTCACTATATACTCCCACAATTAATCCTTTCTAGAAATAATCAGAATTCCATCTTACCATTGAATACCATGCTTTTAACATAATATTTACCTTCACGCTAAGAGAGCTATTACACCTTAAATTGATTGGAATAATTCCACTTAACCTAAATAATCTTCCAGTTCTCAAGACAGCAGCCATAATCAGAGGAACTTTTTGCGTTCTCGGAATATAGAACTATCAACGAAAATCATGAGGTGACCGGCGATAGTTTTTTCAGGCTAGAAAAAGATTCAAAAAAATTGATTCCTTCGGCGTCTCTAAACGATATCCCACAAATCATGAACTGTCTATCCAACACATTAGGGTTAGTTGGTTACTGTGAAAACTTAAGAGTACTATCCTAAAATTATTAAAAATAATCATAGAAATCTATTCGAATTGAGGTAAGAAACGGTCAACTTACATTTTAAGAAGCATATGCTTGAATTCCTTCCATTATATTTGAAGCAGAAAAAATGTAGGAAGCATCAAATAGATTAGTTTTGAATGAAGTTAGCTATTTAATTGGAAAGGAGCTTTCAATTATTAACAGATCTGATGTGAAGTTGGATAATTTCAATTGAAAGTTTGAACAGTTAAAGTGATAAAACAGAAATAAGAACATACAAAAATTAAAAACATGTAAGTACTTTGATAGAAAATTAAATTCAATTTCATAGAATTAGTGAGTTTGAAAATCTAATTTTTCACAATAGATAGTGAAAAATTAGATTTGAATTGGCTGTGAAAACTCCCGCGCTGTGAAAACTCCCGTTTTTACAGCGCGCGGCAAATTTAAAACGTATTCTGATTCCAATATTAATTGTAGCAGTGATTATTAGTGCAGCTTAATAGTAGCGTCACTGCGTTGGGTTAACCGAAGTAAACATGCGCGTTACTTAGAACAAAAAAAGTAAGAGAATTTATGAACACGCAAACGTAATATAGTAACTTACCGAATACGTTTAGATGGCTGAAAAAGAATCCGGAAGTGAGGCCTTCAACATCTGTATCTTTTCAAAACGTTTGAAATAATAGAATGCTGCTTCTAACCACGTACCCTACCGTGTAAGAATTGGTTGCGGCGGTTCCGGTATGTCAGGACACTGTGAACGAAATAACCGAATACGTTTCGGTGATTTAAGAAAAACCGCTTTCGTCTCTGCTATTAGTTGATCCACATCTCGATATAGTGTCTGCAAGATGTAAAGCATGAAACAGCTTCGGCAATACATCTTTGCTGTCTTTTACAGGCTAGCAAGTAAGGGTGTGACGGTCCTTTCAAGGTCATTGTCCGTGCTACAATCGATACTACGGATTTTTTTTAATGTTTACATTTTCATTTATAGTTAGCCACAACCGTTCATTTTTTCCGGTTTTCACATAATTCTCAATCTTCTCGCGCACTGACGGCAAATATTTATGTAGCGTCTGCGAACTTGGTAGTTCCCACGTTAGACTGTATTTCTTCCAAAACTGACGAAACATTGTTCGTCCGATTTTTGCAAACGGTTTATTGCACCCACTTTACATCATCGTTAAATCACATATAGGATCTCCTTCCGTTTTTTTTTTTTTTAATTTGTTTGTTGCGCTATTTACAAGGTTCCTGCACATATATGGTTTCCAAGATAATAAACTTTTATCGCAAACTAAACACCTGATTTCTTTACCATTATATATTAAGTCTGGTAATTGCCATAAAAACGTGTTTACCCTGCTAGCAAACAGACAAGTTGATGCGTTTCTACGCATTTCAACATTTTTAATGCTTTCCGTTCAATTCCGAGACTTATCAACTTCACACTGCGATATGTATTACACATGATACACAGCACAGAAGGCCGGGAAGTACCGACATGTAACAAAGCAGCTCTGTATCCCCCCAGCCTCTCGGGGTTAAACACCACTGGAAGGCAAGCGAGAATGTTGCGCTCTAGTGATTATTTGTAACTAATATTTGTTTTATTTGAGTTCCAAGTTTATACGTAAGTTCAAACCCAAACATATTTGTAGCTGTCAATATTTGCTATACTAAGGGTTATTAAGATTAAGAAAATTTATTTCAGCTCTGGATAATAAACCATTCAAGATATACAACAAATATATATATATATATATAATCCAAAGCCTGTCTACCGTTAAACGGTGTAGGCAGTATCTCTTCTTCAGCTGTTCACAAATTTCTTCCATTTCGCCCTGTCCTTTGCTATCTTAGCTGCATCTGTTCATGTTACACCTTTCTTTTTCAAAATTTCTGCAATTACCATATTCCATGTCTGTTTTGGTCTACCTCTTCTTCTATTCTTTGCAATTCTTGCTTCCCATATTTTTTTCGGTTGTCTTGTACTGCTCATCCTTTGTAGATGTCCCCACCATCCTAGTTGTCTTTGTTCAATAAATTCTAAAATTGGCGTTATCTCTAGGTCTTTTCTTATGTCCTCGTTTTTCATTCTATCGTATTTGGTAACTCTTCGTACTCTTCTCAGATATCGCATCTCAGTAGCTTGTACTTTACTTTTCTGTTTTTGGTTCAATATCCATGATTCACAGCCAAACGTTAGGATCGGTCGGTAGATCGATTTAAATATCTTCATTTTTGTTGTACTAGATATTTCCTTTTTATTTATAAATCTACTGCTCATAGCATAATACAATTTCGTTGTCTTTTCTATTCTTTTATTAATATCAGCTTCTTGCGACCCGCTTTCATCAATTGTAACTCCCAAGTATTGAAAAGTTTTTACTTGTTCTATTTTTGTCCCTTCGATTTGTATCTTCATAGAAGATACAACAAATAATGTAGTCTAATATTAACTTATTTCTTTCCCAACTTTCAATCTTTGTAAAACGTAAAATTACTTTTTGCATTCGAAAATATTAATATCAAAAAACTTCATAGATCGTGGGGGAAACATTGAAACGAGGTTTGCACTTCCTTATCACTGCTACAATGAATATTGCCCAACATTTAAATTTGTTTCGCACTGTGAAAACCAGACCTTAAAGAAAAGCACTTACGCTGCAGAGAAATTTGCATTGCAGTCAAGCAACAAATCGTCGCGGACGTTAGCGTTTGTTGGTGTAATTCGTTTTTCGCGTAATATACTTTTATCTAACGAAGTGCACTGTATATGTTTACATATGAAAGTTTGGAAAAATCTTTTATTTTGATATGATACAGTTTACAAAAATACCCGTTAGACAAGGTATTTATTCTACGGAATATGACGACCATTAATCGAAAATAACGTCATAAATACCTTTCCACTATCACAACCCTGTAAGTATCAGTAATCGTTTAATCTAGTAAATTGGGAAATACAATTGAGTAAGCTAATTTTTTTTGAGTTTAACCAAACGGCAGCCTCTTGAAACAATCATTTCGAATTGGAGTGTAGTAGTGTTCGGTTAGATTTTTGAGTTTTTAAATTAATTGGAGCATTTTTATGTGAATTTTTTATCATTAATGCAAAGAAAATTATTGTCCCCCAATCGAGTTAATTCATTTTGGGAACGAATAAGTGTTAGTAATCGTTTAATCTAGTAAACTGGGAAATCCAATTGAGTAAGTTAACATTTTTTGAGTTTAACCAAACAGCAGCCTCTTAAAACAATAATTTTAAATTGGAGTGTAGGAGAGCTCGGTTAGATTTTTCAATTTTTAAATTATTGACGCATTTTGATGTGAATTCTTTATCTTTAACACAAAGAAAGTTACTGTGTTCCGATCAAATTAATTCATTTTGGGAACGGGTAAGTGTTAGTAATCGTTTAATTTAGTAAACTGGAAAATCCCGTTGAGTGAATTGAGTTTAACTAAACGGCAGCCTCTTAAAACAATCATTTTGAATTGGAGCGTAGTAGTGTTCGGTTAGATTTTTGAGTTTTTAAATTAATTGGAGCATTTTGATGTGAATTTTTTATCATTAGTACAAAGAAAATTATTGTCCCCCGATCGAGTTAATTCATTTTGGGAATGAATAAGTGTTAGTAATCGTTTCTAGTAATCTAGTAAACTGGGAAATCCGGTTGAGCAAGCTAGTATTTTTTGAGTTTAACCAAACAGCAGCCCCTTAAAACCATCACTTTGAATTGGAGTGTAATAGAGCTCGGTTAGATTTTTAATTTTTTAAATTAATTGCAGCATTTTGATATGAATCTTTTATCTGTAATATAAAGAAAATTATTGTTCTCTTTTCAAATTAATTCATTTTGGAAACGGGTAGATGTTAGCAATCATAGTCATTTGCAAGAATGTGTTCAAAATAAGCATATATTTCGGCGTAAAATGATTAAACTTTCTATATTTACCACAATTTTAATTGGGTACGAACAAATGCCGACATGTTTACCTCATTTGATTATTACACTTTTATTAGACATTGTTCGCTTATCTCGACTATTTCATCGAAAACGCTGTTCTAACATATATGCAAATTTCATAGATATTAAGTAAAAAATGCGGTGGAAACGCAAGGTTTATGATTTTTATAACATTGCTAATAAGATAACAACAAAATACATCAAGCTATCATACCTAATCATGCGTAATCTATGGATTAAAACATTATTTTCGTTAATAAAAGAAGAATTAGACCAATATTGAAATGGCATATTGAAAAATAAAACGTTTTTGTTTTCTTTTTCAATTAATACGCAGTACATCCTGGGATTTAAAAAAAAAATAAATCTGCCTCCTGTTACGAAAAACGAAAAAATTGCATCAGACTATATGAGGCAATCCGAAGGATGTATACAGATGTTAGTTTAGTTCAATAAATTATCAGGACACTTCAGTTCAGTGGAATTTACAATTATTCGTTAAGTAGGAAAGCCTGTTTCCTGTACAATATTGAAAATTAATTAATCTATTGGCGTTATTTTTTCGATTATAGCGGAATAAGCAAGTTTCTTCTCTGTTTCATCTATGGTTTTATCGTCGATCTCTCTCGGGCGTATGTATGATGATGTTGGCAACGTATTCAAACGTAGTTCCCAATGCCAACATCACGATCGAAATCAGTGTGTAAAGATATCGCGAAGTTAAATGTGCCTCTCTATTTGATACGCGATTTTCAATTAAAAAATCTAAATTATTGTATTATATCACTGTCGTTTGTTTGATTTTGGTCATCACTTTGAAAATATGTAAGTTTACTCTTCGATTTTAATACTTAAATACCAAATTTTCAACACACATCGCGGACGGGAAAACAACTCAAGATGTACGTAGCTGATTTTTTTCATTTAGTTGCAGCATGGCTAAAAGATCCCAACCAAAGTGGTGTCACTACGATAACAAAGAGGTACCTGTCTTGAAATTGTACAATGGCTTGACAAGACAGAAGGAAGTCTTTGTCCCTAGAAATGGGAAGAGAGTGACTTGGTACAGCTGTGGACCTACTGTTTATGATGCTTCACATATGGGACATGCAAGGTATTTATTATATTGTATACATGTAAGATTTCAGGGTGATTTAATGCTTGTTTTAGATCGTATATCACATTCGATATTCTACGTCGAGTTCTTGAAAATTATTTTGGCTATGATATATTTTATGTTATGAATATTACCGACATTGATGATAAGATAATTAAAAGAGCCCGACAAAATTATTTATACGAGAAATATTTAAACGAGAAACACACTCTGGAAGAAGTATTGCATGATGCAAAAAAGGTTAGTTAAAATGTAATTTTAAGTTATCGTTGTTTAAATTAACCAAAAGATATAAATAATTCATAGGTTATGGACAAATTTACAACTACCACTAACAATACAACAGATCCTGACAAGAAACAAATGTATGAGAAATTAATAACAAGGTACGAAACATCAATTTTATTATATTTGTGCTGTAAACAATTTCTATGCATTTTTTAGGCTAACAACATCTATTGAAGAACTTGAGACAGCTGTTAAAGATGGTGATTTTAAAGAAATCGAAAGCGCTCAACGTCAATTTGTGGTAGATAGTCGTGACCCATTTTCGGATTGGCTAGATAGTTTGTATGGATGTACAGTGACTGATAATGCAATATTCAGTTCATTGCCAAATCATTTTGAAAAAGAATTTCACAAAGATATGGATGCCTTAAATGTAAGTATTTTATTAGATTTTATATTTGTAATTATATTTTATTTGTAAACAGGTGCTGAGACCAAATGTTTTAACAAGGGTTAGTGAATATATTCCAGAAATCATTGAATACATTCAAAGAATCATTTCGAATGGCTTGGCCTACGAAGCAAATGGATCTGTTTACTTTGATGTCTTTGGTTTCGATAAGAATGACAAGCATCATTACGCAAAATTAGTACCCGAAGCTTATGGTGATACGAAAAGTTTACAGGAAGGAGAAGGTGAGATTTTTGTTTTTAATAGTACAATTCTATGCTTGCTATTGAGAACAGTGTTTTCCTTAGTTATCGTTGAAACATCAATTTTGATATATTTCTATATTAAATGTTCTTTCTTTTGATAAGGCATATCAATTCTGTTAATATTGTAATGATACCAACATTAATTATGCATTCACCATTTAGTATATTATAGCATTTTGTTTAATTTCATTAGGTGATTTAACATCAAGTGAACAAGAGAATGAAAAGCGTTCACCCAACGATTTTGCTTTGTGGAAGAGAAGCAAAGCTGGTGAACCAGCTTGGGAATCTCCATGGGGTCTAGGTAGACCTGGTTGGCACATTGAATGCTCAACTATGGCTTCTGCTATCTGCGGCCCTACTTTAGACATTCATACAGGTGGTGTTGATCTAAAATTTCCTCATCATGATAATGAAATAGCGCAAAGCGAAGTAAGATGTTCAATTATCGTATTCATTAAGGTTCTACATTTTAAATTTTTTTATCAACTTAGGCGTATTTCAACGAATCGGAATGGGTTAAATATTTCTTACATTCGGGCCATTTAACGATAGCTGGATGTAAAATGTCAAAATCGTTGAAGAACTTTGTTACGATACAGGATGCATTATCACAATACACAGCCAGGCAATTAAGATTTGCATTCTTGTTGCACTCATGGAAGGATACCTTAGACTACAGTCAGAATACGATGGATATAGCTATACAATTTGAGAAAATGTTAAATGTAAGTTAATCAAAAGAAATTTTAATAGCACCTAACTTCCACATATAAATTTTTATTTTAAAGGAATTCTTCTTGAACGTCAAGAATATTGCAAGATGTATCAGTAAGCAGACTTCGGATGTTACATTCAGTAAATGGATACAAGCAGAGCTTGGATTAAATCAGAAATTTTTAAAAACAAAGGAGAATGTACATGCAGCTCTTTGTGGTAAGTCAAATATTTTGGAATCTGCATAAAACTTGTCTTACTCTTGATTGATTTAAAGATAACATTGATACTAAAACTGCTCTGGACAACATCCGTGACTTAGTTTGTGCAAGTAATCTCTACATGAGGGATCGAAAACCTCCAAATGCTCTCCTTCTGAATGATATAGGTGTCTATATTACCGAGTTACTGAAAATATTCGGCACAATTCCACAGTCAGAAGAAATTGGCTTCCCAGTTTGCTCTTCTTCAACTACAAACGTAAGCTTCATCAATAGTCTTTCGCGCCAATTCTTTTACTTATCGCTATATCACTTTTTTTAGCATGAAACTGTTGCAATGCCTTACATAACTATCCTAGCGAAATTCCGTGATGATATTAGGAATGAGGCGAAAGCCCTGAAGGCCACTAACATTTTGAAAAAATGTGATTTATTGCGTGATGATATCCTCCCATTTGTAGGTGTGAGGTTAGAAGATCGAGAAGGTAAAAAGAAAGTAAAATACATGATAATTTATTGTAATTTTATTCTTCCCTAATTAAGGCGAACCCAGCGCTGTGAAATTAGTCGATTGCAAATCTCTAGCTCGAGAAAGGGAAGCTAAACAAAAGGCTGAATTGGAAAAGTTAGCTGACAAGGAAAGGAAAAAAGTCGAATTAGCTGCAGCTCAAGCAGCTAAAGAAGCTCAAAGGAGGATACCTCCCTCAGAAATGTTCAGACGTGAAACCGATAAATATTCTAAATTTGACGAGAATGTATGTCATGTTATTTATGAATTTTAATAAAGCAATGTTACTATTTCGATTTTTTCTTATTGCAGGGTCTACCCACGCACGATACTGAAGGTAAAGAGGTCAGCAAAGGATTAATGAAAAAACTCCAAAAACTCCAACAAGCCCAAGCCAAAAGATTCGATGAATACTTGGCCACAGCAAAGTCATAATGTAACTTCCCAAAATTCCCGTTTTTCTAATCGTTTTGTCTCTAATTCTTATTTATTATAAATTATTAAATTATTTTATATATTATGTGCACTGTACTTTATTACTTCTAATTTCTATACTTAGATTAACATAATTTTATAATATAGTTACGAAAAAGTTGTGACACATTTATTAACAGATAGGTTGTAACAGATATTTAAATAAATTAATTTTTGTAAAAATGGATGTTTTAGTTCTCGAAATGTCCTATTTTATTTTGTAGTAAAGAATACGCATTAAAGTTAATCTAAATCTTTGAGTGAAGTTACAAGGCATAGAACAAAGGAACAATTCCTTTATTCAACACCTACATTAAGAAGAGCTTATTGCGCAAATTATTGACAAATGCATGACTGAAGTGTCCATATATTAGAAACAAATTCTACAGATAAAGAAGCTTACACTAGTTGTCCCGTGCTTTTAAGGTTGTACTATCCATGGAAGGGTAAAGTTGTCAAATTGTACTCTCCTTCATTACTAGAAAGTGTATGTGTATGTAGGTAAGTATTGTTACACTTAAGATGGTACAATAATCATGGTCTGAAAGCCAATGGTTAATAAATTGCCTGTATCATGCGAAAATATGAAATATTGGAAATAGACGGTTTTTGAAATTGTTTTGTATAGATTGCATTGTTACAAAATCATATACGCTCGTTTGCCGTGCCAGCCGTAGGGGATGCACTTATGATTTATTCACCTTTGATACTGCACTAATGTACTGTTAATAGATATTCTTGAAATTATTTGTATTTTTTGTACTTTCTACTTGTATGCGAGGTAAGTATGCATGATTATACACTTGCAATAAAAAGTACCCAGACACCCAAGAAAGAGAGAACAATACAGCGCGCTCTCCCCACTTACTAAATGGCCGAGAGAGTCCTTTTTTCTCTTTTTTGGATGTCCGGACATATCTTATTCCAAGTGTACTTTAAATGGTACCACACAAGTTTAAATGATTAATCTGGAAGAGCTGTTTCGAGGATGCGTCGATTTTCATCTTCGACCGAAGATCATTCAGTCGTCGGCTGTTCATTAGTTGTTAATTTGTTTTTAATTATAAGATTGCAATCCGTAACAAATTGCAAATAATTTTGTGTATTTGCGATGCACCTAACATTTATTAAATACCTGAACCGGTGTTTTCTTGTAAAAATGTTATTAAAAAAAATTAAAAACGAGAAAAAATATTATTGGACAGAGAAAATAAAAGCTCATGGAATGGTAGAGTAAAATTTAGTTTCAAGTAACTTAAGAAATTGAAAAAAAATGCAAGTATTCACAAATGTAGATAACAAACTGTTATATTGAACATCTTCAGGCTGTAGAATTTATTAATGCAAAGTAGCCCTGAAGATGCGTTTCCGGTCGCTACTCATATGTTTAATAGAGAATATTATGAGACAGCGGACCAACTTGTTTTACTTATTCTTAACCATAATCTCGCGCTGAGTTTACATAGATGATTTGAACGTAATTGTCTAAAATGAATATTAACGACAATAAATCGCCGTCTCCATACTGTTCACTAACTCTGTATGTACGAATGAGACGTTTGTTGAAAATATTTTAAAATACAAAAAAAGGTTACTTATTAATAAGCCTGTACAAACGAGTACACTTTCTGTGCGCCTCACGAAATTAACAGAGACTAGACAGACTCGTGTTCTGTCGACTCATTTTCATGAGACAAATCAATACAAGTCTGCCTAGTCTCTGCCAATTTCGTGGAGCGTAACTAGTTTCTGCACACTTACTTATTAGCCTTGTTCAAACATACGCGATTAGATTGGCTAAAAAAGAATCCCAGTGTTTTCTGACTGATTTCAAAGAATATACTTGGCTCTGACTAGTTTTTGAACAAAGCTATATTATTTGCAGCATCTTACGTTATTTGCAAGAGCCTTACAAATGTTCATTGTGTTCAAACCGTTCCAGTAAAGTAGGAGCCGGTGCTTACCCGATTTATTCTCATTTATTTCTACTGAAAACCCCTGGATCAAATGGGTTGCCGAAATACTTAATATGCGCCTAAAAATAGCTTTACATTGTTTAAATTTAATATCTTCTATTTTAACTTGTTGCCTGAAACGTTGAAACTAATTTTATTATAGAAAATATTAATGAATAAATATAATAATAAATAGTTCACTTCAGAGACATCTATATTGAAGAGGATAAACCTAGCGACACTAGCGCTCGAGCATCTTGACGAGACCTCTCCGCTACTCTTGTTAAAAATCTATTGGAAATTTTTAACTTGTATATCCTATGACAGACAGACATCTGTAATGAACTATAGTAATTACAGAATTATATGTTGTATCTATCACTATTCAAAATAAGATGTCGCCTTAAACATGATAGTGATAATTTATTAAAAATTAAATATTTATTCATTGAAGTTTTTTTTTATTACATTGTTTATTTTACGTTTGTCATTATATGAATCCACATAAATATATTATTTTCTGATAAAGAAACTGATACTGTTGAGTGGTGTGAATGTTTGTAGGGCCTTATGTAAACGTTGCTTTGTAGACAGAAAATTGCAGTATATAAAGCAATTATTTATATGAACAGATAAATTTAATGTTATAAGTTGTGACAAAGCGAATCATTGCTGAGCTGTCATACTAATTTTGCACTAACGTATGTGAACGCAAGGAAAGTTTCTTTTGATCATAAAAAATTTTATATTTTCTAACTGCTCAACTCAGTATGACTCCACTATTAACATTTTCAGTTACAAGAGCGTCCTTAAGTTTTCTACCCAAAATGATTTAATTGGCAAAACAAAACTCTTAATAAAAAATATATTAAATTTTCTCCTTTTTAAAAACACTCGATTTCCAACCCATATTGAAGTAGAAAATTTATTGAAAAAAATATGCAGTGTAGTTTTAACAAAATGTAAGAGAAAACAAAAGTTGAATTTGGAGTCTCTAAATAGATGTGTACAATTTTTTCTTACAACATTTCTTCATATTTCCCAAAATAACTCTCTAGGATGAATTTTTAATTAATAAATAAATGGCATTTACGTATTTATATGAATACGATGGGACAAATATTTTGGAACATTTTTTGGTTTCTAATGGTGCACAGAGAAACTACACATACAGTTACTTTAAAACTAAAGAAATACGGAAACAGTTGCTATATGGTGCAAAGTATTTGGCGGACACTGTATAACGCAATATTTTTATACGCTATATCAATTTAAGCGCTCTGAATTTTGCTACATTGCAAACCGAAAGAGTTAAAGTTACTCTTGTTTATACAATCAATTTAATGGAACAAACCCGGTTAAAAATTCTGCATTTTTGTTGCGTAAATTTCTTTGTGTACATTATTGCGTTATTACAATACAGTTTAGTAGTTTACTTCGTGAAATATTTGAGACCATATCAAAACATTATCACAAAACTCGAGAGACGAATGAAAAGTATTACCTAAAAGAACGGTAAATTTAGAGATAATACGTCAAAAACGATAACTTGTAAATGTGTGGGCATTTTGCTGTTGCGATCCAAGAAGGATATTGATTTCCTCAAGGCAATATTAGCTTTCTTTTCCTTTCACGATTGAACCGATTCAGAATCGCTCAAACCAGTCGTTATTATAAGTAACACCATCTTTAGTGCTATGTACAATTATACAATGATTTGATGAACTAGTTTGAACGGTTCGGAATCGTTTCAAATCTTGAAGAAAAACAAACCTATTTTGTATTTCTGTTCATAGGTTTGAAATTAGCTCGTACTATTGTGTAATAATTGACAATTTGCGGAAAATTATCATTTTGCTGCCTATATAACCGTTAATTTTCTACATAATATTATTGATAGTGTAAAGACACTAAACTGGCCTTAAAAGGAAAACTGTCAAGAGTGATAATAATTGCCATATCTGTTACTTTTATGATCAGTAGCAGAGACACAAATTAACATTTAATCTAAAGTTAGAGCGACGACAATTGCAATCAATCAAGTAGAAATTATATCACCTTCTACCTGCCATTTCGACTTAATCCGAGATTAAATTTCATCTTATGTTGATGTAACTGACCATTTGTGCTCTTGTTTTCAACAAAACTTTATTTTAACGCTTCTAATATAAGTCTAGATAAGTATAAGCTAATAAAAGTCCATCTGCCTTTGGCTAAAAAGCATTTGTGGGATATTTTTATGTTCAATGAAAATTTTTCATTTAGAACGAGAACAATAAATATCAATGTCAACCTCAATCTCGTTCAGAGATTCTTTTATTATGTAAGATTATTCACACGTTATTCGACGCGAAGTATTAGAATCGAAATTATTTTGTTTTATAAAGTTTTATTTTTGGAGTGGATAGACACGCATTTTGAAATAATTTTCATTGTGTACGCGATGTACCAAAAATACCCAACATATCAATGTTGCATATTTTTAAGTGGAACACTCTGTATACTATTTCATTTTCGGTTTCTATGGTCGAAATAAAAGCGAGTTTCATTAAGCTAAACCTAACGGTTTTTGAAATATTTCGTGTTTTACGAAAATGTAGCACTAGTTAACGTATACAAGGCGTTCAAAAATGAAGACTAAATAGTTGTAAGTTGTAAACATCAACAACGTGTCTAATTTAAATGGAACAGCCTGTAGTTAATTATCTGTCGAATATTGTTAAAAAACTCGCTGAAAGGGAACCTGTTACAAATCAAATTTGTAGCGATTGCCTTTGTAACTGAAAAACCCCCTATATACGTCAAAACCAAGTTGCGTAGAATACCGACATTAGCCAAGCAAGTGCCTTAAGGATTGTTCGAAAACATATCCGAGAAATTTCTTGAAACATAAGCCCAGAAATTGTTTGTCTTCATCTTTTCCTTCATTATTTGAACCAGCCGATAAAATTTTAAATATTTTAGAAATAAATAGGTATGATTTAAACTATGGCAAAATTTGTTGCAAGTAGTTATGAAACGTATATTATTTTTGTTATAAAAGCAGCCTGCATTTTGAAAATTAGCGTTTTCCATGTAAACGTCAAGTGTTAGCGATATGAAATTCCACATATGACGTTAGCATAAATTAAACAAGTTACTGATGTTTACAACTCACAATTATTTGATCTTAATTTCTGAACAGCTTGTGTACGTTAGTAAATGTTCAGCAAGTGCAGTATAAAACTTAATTCATTAATTATTATCAAAAAAAAACGAAATTGTCACTACATTTTCATAAAATACAACATATTTCAAAAACCGTTAGGTTTAGGTGAGGTAAAGAACCGAAAATTGAATATATACAGGGTGTTGCATTTAAAAAATGCAACTTCCTATGTTTTCTATTTTTGGGACATTTGTCAATTATGAAAATAATTTCAAAATGTACCTCTAATAGACTCCTATCCATTCCAGAAATAAAACTTGGCCAAAAGCAAAAAATTTACGCCTAATATTTCGATTCGACGCCAAGTATTACGGCTAACCTGGTGTACGTCATCGATTCTAGCACTTAAAAAGATATGTTTGAAGTTTCCTTTTCGTAAAAAAAAAAAATCGGTATTTTCACCCAAATATCTTCTCATGAAAAGAATAAATCTTATTCAAGATAGGTGTTGTCTCGATAAATGCTTACCCTTCCTTTTTTTAAAGCATATGTTTCTCAATAAACTTCACGCCGTATTAAATTCACTTAATGCTTTGCGAAAAATAAGACACCTCTTAAAAGGGTTTAAAGAGATTTTTCGCTTCAGGTGGCGAGAATTTGTGTTTGGAACCTTTTCGATCCAGGTGTAGGAATTAATCATGCTAAAATGGTTTCTTACTGTGCGCCGTTACGGAATTGAACGTAGTTGGTCATAGGTTTAGGTTTTCAAAGTTTCTAACGGCGTTTATAATATTTAAATTTTGTTTTGGATACTGTACGTTTATTTTGATGATGATACATACCATATATTTCGACAAGAAACTGGCAACTATGTTCTTAATTGCCGAACTATCCACTTAAATTATTAAAACATGTCAACCAAATACACGTACATTAATACTTAAATTAATTAAAATATTAGTAATATACCTTCAAACGGCGCAATTTTATGGGCGTTAGATATAGGCGACATATGAAATTTAAAGATATACGTAAGGCTTGCTAGGCATTGAAAACTTCCTGGAAAAAGGCGACGCAGCCGGTCGGTGGTTTTGGGTCTCTCTATCTTGACTGGCTTACGTCATTTCCCGCCTTGACCTAGGTCATCGACGAAAAGGTTACACGACGCGGCATGTGGGGTTTGGCAGCATTCTGCAGCGTTATTCGTTCCTCTTCACATATGTTTTTAAAGTGGGAAGGAGGAAGGATACGAAACATCTTCGTTTGAATATCGAAGTATATACTGGGTTGAAAGTTATGCAAAATTCATTTGAATTTTCGTGTGTATTGGCTGAGAATAATTTATTGATTAATTTAATTAATACGTAGTTGATAAAATAAGCATTTTTGTTTTTGAACTTAAAATTTGAAATTTTTCTTAAATTATTTTATACCACTTTGCAGTTAGTAACGTTTGTAGTTAATAGCGATCTTCTACAACCAAAACAAAAAAAACGATGGTTGCGTTAGCATGGATAGATGGTTTTATTAGCATTAAAAGTTCTTCAAAAATGGACTATTTACCTCCCGTGCGTGTGTACTTCATTCATCATTCCTGAAATATCATTAATTTTGCTATGATGTAGCGAACATCATGTACCAACTTGAAAAACTTGAAACTTGAACAGCCTTTTACATCATTAACGCGAAATTTACTTAACTGACCGTTTAAACGTTCCAGCCGTTGTCCTTATTCTGTTTTCTTATGGAAGAATTATCACGCGTCTTCGACACAAAGCGACAGATAGATGATCTTTCCTATTTAGAGACATAAATGGTCGTTCGCACAAGGGGTTATAAATAACGAAGACCGACAGTAAAGTACGGGATTTTATGTAAAAGCG
Source organism: Marronus borbonicus (assembly GCA_902655005.2). Taxonomy (NCBI): domain Eukaryota; kingdom Metazoa; phylum Arthropoda; class Insecta; order Coleoptera; family Scarabaeidae; genus Marronus; species Marronus borbonicus. The sequence continues at coordinate 478,595 of LR737387.1, read as the reverse complement.
AAAGGAGGAAGCCATCAGGTCGAAGACGAAAAAAAATAGAATAGAAAAACCGAGCACAAAAGAGTTGTATATACGGTAGCCAGTGTAAGATGCGGTAAAGAGGTAGGTATTCTTTAGTCTGGCATGGACGTGGTTGCGAGAATGGGTGAAAATGGTCATAAGCGACTGCTGACCAGAAGAATTATTTAGCTTATTGTTAGAGGAGCCGATATCTAAAATGCCCTCTTTGTGAAAACATTTTTGCTCCATGACAGGGTAACACGTGGTCTTTTACTTCTTTTGTTTGACGTAAACCATGACATTTTGTTCCTGATTTATGTAATAGCGTTAAGTATTGGTTTCTTGTGTTCATGATGTTATATGAGCATCCCTTTCCTTTTTTTTGCTGAGAAATGTATGCTTATGTTTAGTGGATATATTTTAAAAATGTAAACGCATTAAAGTATACCGAGAGGAAGCGAGTATCATGATACTCCAAAAAATTGATAATATATAAAACCTAGATAATAAACATTATGCAGTTATCACTATGTTAATGAACTTAATTATAATTATGTTACTTTTCAATATCTGTTATGTGATTTTTAATATAATTATTTGTTACACTATATAATCGTAATTTTTTAAATCATATTACGATTGAAGCCTGAAATTATTTGATATATTGATAATGTGGTAAAGTTAATAACAATAAAGCTAGTAGAATAAAAAAATACTTCCTAGTACAAGTAAAACAAGAATTTAGCAAAGAATTGTAGTAAATGCTCAGTGATCTTCGGTTTCAATGCAAATTCCTTACTCTTTGTTTCATGTTGTTGAATGTGTTGAAGAGATGTTGCGTCACAAACATTTTGAATTGTGACGGTAAGTTCTTGTATTGCGTGTGGAGTATTTTTAAAAACTGTATTTTTGAGGTGTGGTCAAATAAAATCTAAAATAGTTAAATTGAGAGAACGTGGAGGAAAATCTTCTATACGGTTATTAAAATATTCATGCAAGAGGAATGTTGTTTGTAGTGTTTTATGAGGTGTAGCATTGTCTTATTGGAAGTATCAGTCCCTTAATTCGTCATCATGCAATTATGGTTTAGAAAAGTTTAAAATTAAGTTATTACATTCTTTTGCGTTTACCGTTTCATGAAAAAATAATGGACCACTAATTCTTCCTGAAGGCTGCTATCCTTCCAAGCAACAAACATTTCATGCAATGGTTTCTGTATCATGACATAAGGGTCATATACGCTTAGTTTGTTTGTTAATAAAACTATTGAGGTGGAACCAAGCTTCCTCTCGGAAGAAGAGGTTGTCATGGATTATCATCATTTTTGCACGTTCTTGCACGGATTTTATATGTATATTTTTCGAGAAGAATATACTGACCATAAGTATAAGTACTATATGTCACCATTGACTTACTGCAGCAGTTTCACGAAATTTGGAAACGCAGAAAATTATTTGTCCATATATAATCAAAATATTAAACTGCAAACTGTGGAACATTTAAATTTAAATTTGATGTCTTTTTGTAATGACTGATATGCAATGGATGTAATTTTGAATAATTAAAAATAATAAACTTTGTATAATAATTTACCAAGCCCAGCAAGAAAGCTTGCAGTTCTGGTACATTACCAGGTATTTTGACCTGTTCTATAGCCTTAATCTTTTTGATGTGTGTATATAATGCAGAAAAGAAATTGCTCGTTTGCTTTTTGAAAATAAACCGTCTTTCCTTTGAAATATATACCAGGGCTACAAGCAACCCCATAAGGTAATCTATTATGTCGAACTAATCCTCTATGAATTTAACTTGAACATATTCCTGTCATAAGCCAATTTTTGTCAAAGTATACTAAATTTGGTAAAAGATCTTCGATTTTAGGTAATCGATATTTATTCATATGAAACGCAGGGTTAAGTGTCACATTGAAGTCGTTCATAATTTAATTTGACCAATTCGTTTAAGAACTGGTACGAATTGGTGTTACCCATTCGCTGTAATACACTGGTGTTAAAATCCCTAGTTTTATTAAATTATCTAATTCTAATTATACTTCTTTCTTTAATCGACAATCGGTGACTGTGATTTACAAAAAATGAGTTCAGCGTATTTTTTAATATGTAACGCAGCTTGGTCATCAATAAAATACCCAAACCCATTTTTGAAAACATTTAAGTACTTTTCCTCAACTAAGTTAGATATTTTTGTTTTAGTACCGGCATTGTTTTGATCTATATAATCTAAATTGAAACCATTCGCGACCAAATGAAAGGTGGGCCATTATTTTTTATTACATACAATTTTAAACGATTTTTTTACTATTTCGTTTAATTTAATATTAACTTCAATTATTTTCTCATTATTATGGTCTCATTTTTATATTTTTAAAATAGTTGGCAATTTTTTTCAGATATTACCAAAATTGCGCAGCCGGTATTAATTTACATTTCTAGATTAATTTGGTTTGTTTAAAGTTTTACTCTTAAAGATTTTTCATTAATATCCTGTAAATGGAACAAATCACTCTCAAAATCGTGTATGGTAACATGCCCCGCAATTACGTCTGCGTATTTATTAAATTTAAATTTATTTTTAGTTTTATTTTTCTTCTATTTTCGCTTTAAACTGAATGAACTCTGACCTTCACCCATCCTTAACATTTTTATTGAATGTAATTTAATGAAATGTCATCAATTTGCACAGAATTGATGCCAGTTGATGCTTACAGTTTATTTTTTATCTTGGAAAATAGATGTCGGATTGCTTCATTTTTAAGCCTAAAAAATCGATGATGATTTCGCAATTTTTTTCAAGCGTATTACCAAATTTACTAGTTTTTGTGAGAACTTCTCTACAGCCAGCAATTGATTCGTCATTTTCTTGCTTCCTCTGATCAAACTTGTACTTCTTCGTTATATCCGATAGACTTGGCCGTAGATGATTAGCTATAAGCTGCACCAAGTCGTCGAATCACTTATCAAATGGTAATTAAAATTACCATATTAACCAATTGACATATGTATTCATCTTGTACTTACACGTAAAATGTTTTACTAAATATTTAATTTATTTAATATTTTTCAATAACCTCATCGCCAATTGTTCTAATTTAAAATCAAAATAATATTTTAGCATTGATTCCTATTTAAAATACTCAGTTGTTTCTATAATGCAACAACACAACTCTGACTCTCTAGGAAATGGTTGAGCCTAACTAAATGTCACATATGCGTTTCCTGCTTTCGAAACGATTTAAGAAGGGTGAAACGGATGCTCAGACACTTTCTGGAACTGTCAAAGAGGTCAGAAAGGCACATAAGGGATATATTAGAATATATGTCAATACATGATTTATACTATTTTGGCTGAAAACTAGAGCTCTATATATGTAATTAATTTTAATCCGTAACAGTTAGAAATTATAAAAAGGAATAACGATATATTTTAGAAAGTTAACATCTCGGCTGGTAATAAGAAGCATAAATTTTTCAAGTAATAGGGGTTGTTTCTGATAAGGAACAGTTACTTCTAATATAAACCAGGTGCACTTTAATAGAATTCTGGTCTTACATTAAGGACGTTCTATTTAATTTTAATTTCAAACAGAACTTATTATCAGAGGATGTTTATAAAACATTTTATTTTGGTCCTGCATATAACAACTAAAATATTACGACTGCAAATTTTATAGCACGAAAAGGGTTTCTTGGAAGTTATCCTGTGACGGTTGCGAAAATCCCTCAATAAATCCAAACAACACCCCCTATAATTTGCACAAATCGCGATACTAGGTTGGGATCTTAAAAATTGGACCACCGTTGAACCTTTTTTCCTAAATTCCAATTCCGGCTTGTTTTAGACTTATTTAGGAAAACCTTTTACCGCTTTAATGGGGGCTCATAAACATACATTTTTGCTCTAAAAATTAACTTGGGAAAGTTTTTACGACACCGTAGGCTTCCAACGGAGACAAAATGCAATTTTTTTCGAAACAGCGAATTGCCCAACTTTCACGTAGTTGTTTTCCTGTCTTTAAGAAAGAGAACGGTCGAGATTGTAAATCATTGCGAATATCTAGAGTAAGTTTGCTTTTTCGGGTCCCGAAATTCGAATTGTGGTTAGTTTACGCACCAATATAAACATAAACCAACTCGAAGAAATAAAAGCTGGAGATGTCCTTGCAAACGAATAACCGGAGCAGATCTTACACAATTGCTGTGTCAAGACGCGCTAGTTTCGGTGAATATGCAAAATAAATAAATCCATCCGTTGTAAGGTTAAGTATTTGTACCGTAAAACAGCTTTTGTATGGATTCTTGGAAAAGGGTGTACGGTTAGGCAATTGTCGATGAATAACATTGAGGAATTGCATGTATACAGGGTAATATACGACGATGACCTATCAAAAATATTTCTGAAAATAATTAAAGTACCTTTTTGAGATTTTGGTAACCGATATTATGGATAATAATCGATTTAACGGATATTAACTCTTTTAGTTTAAATGATGTAGCTTGTATAATATTTCTCCTTTAGCTTCTTTCAAATCTTCAAATCTTTCAAAGACAAGTTCAACGATATACAATATCATATAGATGTAGAATGCACCACTTTGAGATATAAACGAAGTTTAACTTAAACATCAATATCTTCTATTCGGTATCACGCATGCACACCAGTTTTGAAATCTTAACGGCAACATTGCTGTAAATACATTTAAAGCATGTTGCAGAGAGTGCACCGAAAAAAGACTCTTTATGAAAAAATGCCTATGCCTAAATTTGCTTGTATCCAAATTATTTAAAAGAAGTATGAAATCAACTGTTTATTAACTTTTTTCTGAAATTTTTGTCGTCTGATGGAAGTTATTTACCTTGGTTGCTATTGGCAACGACAGCTTTGCGGACTATGCATGCAAATTAGAACAGCAATAAAAATGTATTTTTTACTATAGGCCCCTCCCTCAGACAGTTCTAAAGGCTATCAAAGCCTACTCAAACGAATCTCGTCTGATTCACCAATGTATACACAATTTTAGGCAATTGGGACTCAAAAAACCTTACCTTACTTTGCGATGGGTCCCAAGTCATCAAGAGATCGAACGTAGTGAAAAGGCAAATAAGCTGGCTAGAGAAGCAGCGAATATGCCCTTCATTGGTCCTGACTCCTCCTGTGGCCTACAAGAGAGCCACATAAAACAAATAATCAAAACATGGGAGGACCTCGTACTGGGAAAATGTTCCAGAACAAAAACAAGCGAAAGTATTCATATCAGCCTCGCCTAAAACAGCAAAAATAGTGCTATCGTTCAGCAAAGAGGACCTTAGATTACAGGCGGTATTTCTGACAGGTCATGCAGCTCTAAAATATTACCTATTTAATCTAGAGAAAGCTGCAGATCAAATCTGTCGTTTATACCAAGAAGATCTGGATCTATGCCATCAGTCGCACTCGACAACAACATTTCAATAAACCATTTCTGACATCTACTGAACTGAGGGATGAAGATCCTAGAGTGATATTAAGGTTTCTTAAGAGACTTCACCTACACATATAAGGGCATTTTCTTATAATAGATCTATCAAGGTCGCGATGACCAAAGGCGTTTGTGCCAGAGCCCATTGATACTAATACTAATTCTAGGCCCCTTGCTTTCGGATACAAGTATTACATCGTTTTAATAATATCTCTAATCCATTATAGTTATATTCAGCAATGGCAACTTTTGGGAAGGTAATATATGAAATAGGTAATTGTATTCTGCTAAAGAATCCTACTTCCTCAAGTACTTCAAGTAAAAGTTTGTTACTACTTAAATTTTACTTATAAAATAGGATACATTCTTGCTAATGCAAACATCGTTTGAGGGTGTCGAAATTAAACTGCACATCAACATAGTTCGAAGTTGACTGTAGTGAATTATCATAAGCAAGTGTAGCTTTTAAAGCTACACATAACTCAGATAGGTATGGGCAAAAGTATAAGAAAAGGTATACACAAATCACGTTAATGATGTTTTCATAATTAATCTTGTGCTTGTCTTGTAGTTGTTGTGCTCTATTGATTATTAATTATAAATGTGTACTTAATTATAATGCCTTCGTGGCACTATATTAACACTTTCCTTCTATACTGATCCTGAATTAAACAACATCGTTCAAATATTCTGAATTAAACAATACCGTTCAAATACCACGTTATTACGATGTGACATTTTTGCCATCTAGGCGGTAATTTTGTTATTTTTGCAGATAAATTAATGTTTCTCACATTTTTATTGCACTGCACTTATGAAAATGGACATATGCAGATTATTGTTAAAACTAGGAAATCTAGGGATATTTACAACGTTTATATTTTTAGTTATACAACCACATTTCTATACATAAGTTTTTCCATAAGAATATCGTATACAATGTATTTACATTTGATTATCTACACCGTCGTCACTACTCACACACCGTCATATGTATACCTATAGTTTGTTTTTAATAACAGTCATATTACTGACATCAGAGTTGAACAGCAGTGTACATATGTACCGTAATGTTTTATGTGGGGAAAAATTGAGAATATTTAGAAATTTTATGCATTTCCGAAATTATTTGATGAATTCGGAGGTTGTGAAATTCGAGAGTGCCTCTGAAATACTTTTCCGGCAGTTTCAGATTTTTTATTTGAATTGACAAATGAATTTTTGAATGAGGTATGATTACTTTTGCTCACTCTTGAATTCCAATTTGAATTCTTCAAATGAACACCTTTTTATTTGACACGCGTTATCTGAATGACAGATAGATTGATGATTTTTACAGAAATAATTTATTTTTGCTATGGTATGATGCAGGGATGTAACTATAGCTGAGATTCTATGCATCACCAACAACCTTACAATGTGAAACTTTACTGAGAATTTTGGCGAAAACGACCGAACGATTATTAATTGATGAAATTACATTTTTATATGCTTCAACTTACCCTGAGTCTTGTTGGAGAAATGTTTTACATGATTTTAGAAGTCGTGGAAAAGAGAAGATGAAATACAAAAGAAGTAATTGTTCGTTTTCATTGCCGTTGGTTGCTCTTATAATATGCAGATAGGCCGGAAAAAGGAATTTTCTACCGCTACCTTTACTTTCAATAGGTGGACAAACTGAAGCCACTAGATGAGAAGATGGGTAGCGCTGATGACAGATAATCCCTTGGACGTTGATTTGTAACATTACAGTACATATATCTCAATTAGACATTTTATATTCTGGTTAATACCACATACATAAAAGTTGTTAATTTCGATTAAAATGCATCAATTTCCAAGTGTAAGAGACCTAAACATTTAAAAAATTTTCCTTGTTGACAGTGAGCTCTTTTCTAATCTATCACAAATAATACACATCATAATTGTGAGGGTTGTGGCCGCTTTTCACCCTTCTTGTTCGACCGCGCAAATGGGTTGAAGGAGAAGCCTAGCCTGTAGGTATAGGGTTAACAGCCGTGAAATGGAGGACCATCATAATCCATTCAATTTGCCGCAAAATGTCATAAACGGAGAGTGATAGCCAGGCAGTGCAATAGGCGCGTACTTCATGAAAGAAGGGTTTCCGCCGTACAACCATAATATTGTTTATACTTTACAACGGGGATTATAACGGATTATGTTGTCGGTGTTTCGCAAACAAATTAGGAAAGTATTTGTGTCGTGCTAATTGTAAAGTTTGAAGTTATAAAAATCAAGGTCTTTGTTAGCGTTATTTTAATAAATAAAGGTTTCTACGGCACTATATTATACGCGGTACTAAGTTTAAAATACCGGAATACTAACGCATTTCTATGCAAGTAGGAGAAATATTATATAATATATCTCATTAATTAATAAAATTAATTTTAATTGACAGAGAATGCGACGTTAAAGAACCCCCCATTTAACTGGAAACTGTTAAACAAGTAGTGTGCATACTTCGAGCTTTGGCCAATAAAACGAGGCGCCTGTAGATTTTCGCGAATGTGTAAAAAGTACCCGCTGTGTTTTTTTGGGAAACTAAATAGAAACGAAACTGCAATTATAAGAATCAGTCGTGTTAAATAAGGCACTAGCAAGACAATTGTTATGGCAAAAAAGCGACAGTTTAGAGAAACTAAGAGGGCACAAATTGTGATCTTGAGTTCTACAGGAATTTCGCAAATTTTGCTCACAAATTAAAATGTTCACGTCATGCTGTTAAGTTAGCTATAAATACATAGCGGGATCTTATAAAAACAAGCCAGGAAGCGGACATCCCAAAATAACAGCCAGAGAGATTTTTTCATCAGGATAGGAAGAAAACTTCTTTGCAGCTGTCTGCAGAAATGATTGCAGAAGGTAGTACAAAAATCTTGACTAGAACAGTTATGAGACGTTTAAATAGTGTGAGACTAAAAGATTGGCAAGAAAGAAGCAGTTATTGTCGGAGATCAACTGAAACAGTAATTTAGACTGGACAAAGAGACACCAACATTTGAATTTAAAACTGAAAAAGGGTGTTGTGGTCCGATAAAACGATAGAGATAATTATTAAACAGGTATTGCTTTAAAATTTAATGTTGTTATCAAGATAAAACGGAGCAACTTTTCTTCGAAACATAGAAATTTTTCAGCGAAACGGAGAAAGTTTCCACCGAAAGGAAACATACCCTCAGATCCATAATCTTAAAAACTCCGCTTAAGACATTCCCATCTAAGGTGTATGAAAATTGAAATTTATTTCAGGAGTATCGATTGTAATTGCGTTTATTGAGAGTCTAAGAGTTTGTTTTGGAGGCAATACAATTTGTTTAGGTCCTGTTGCAACTCGAAGTAGTTCATAATCGACCTAATGGCTTTAAATATGTAAATTAGATATAGTAAAGTATAGTAAATTATAGTAAATTAGATCGTCAGCATATAGGATAACAAGATAATTTGTGGAATAAGTAGACATATAGATTGACAAGTAATGGTCCCAGAAAATATATTACAAGATTGTTTTGTATTATATTAATAAAGGTATTCATCGGATCAATTAATGAAGAGATATTACAATATGCCTTTTTTATATTTTCAACAAATTAATTTATGGATATCGTTAAAGGTGTTTCTCATTACAATAATTTTGTTTATCATGTCTACGAAAGTATTAATTCATTAGTGTAATAAGCTTGTTCGTTGGACCAACTTTAATAAAAAGTTTATTACGTTAATGATTTTTTTTGTATTTTCGCAGGTACTTGAATTGTTTAAAGTTTGTACGATAGCAGGGTGTTGTAGCCATACTAACCCTACAACATGAAACTATTCAAGAAATAAGCATTTATTGTATTCAGAAACTAATCTTATTATTACGAATAATTTCACAATTCTACATAGTAATAACAACCAATTGGCAGCATATTTTCTCTAATACTGAATTGACAATACCAGTCGATTATTCCAACCACCTCAGTTTAGTAATTGTCCAGCACGCAAAAATGGGAAATCAGTTAAAACCGTTGCATCAACTAAATATTGCTCGATTGAATATCGTTTTTCTCTTGGCACGTTTAATGAAAAGTCAGCGTAGCAAAATACGTATAACAAAATGGCACCCTTTTTATAAATACGTTACGTATTCACCAATGTACATTATACAAAAGAATCTCGAAAAGCAATGGCGGACGGACTTATTCAAATAAGGGCGTGCATGTAAAAAAGAAAAATAATCCCCTATGCATATAATAAAAAAGGGGGTGCAGGGAGCAAGGGGATAGTATACTGGACACATGCAGAAATTATAGAATCGATTACTGAGAAACGGTCGTACTAACTATCAACAAAAAAAAACACGATAAAGGAAAATATATGCGTGATGCAAAATTCTGCATGGATAATTTCTGTTTTTTTCCCATTCCTATATAACCGGAGGGACGGCTGTTGCATTCGCCGTACTATCGCCCTGGTGCACCCTTTTATGTAACGTGGACAGGGTCCAGTCGCCTGTCCAAGGCATATAGAAAAAAGAGGGCGATCTGCTGTTAATAAATAACTATCCCATGACGTCGGGTCAGCTTGAGGACGAAGGGAAGGGGATAGCATGTTCCGAATAGGAGAGCATGTGTTTCTTGTGGCGCAATTTTTTTTCCTGGCCGTGCTGTCGTTTTTATTTGCGTCGGACCATCCTTAGGCATCCGTATTTCGATCGGATAATGTCACTTGTATGTGACGTGTTTCACGATTTTATTTCACACGTTTTACGTCTTGACAGTTGGCATAAAAGGTGCATGAAGTAAGAAGGCGACTTTTAATGTTGTGTAAAAGAAAGTATATCACAAAAAAAAGGATTTTTGTGCCTAAAGAAAGCAATGTTTTTCTACATAAATTGTATGCAAAAAGCTTGCTGATTTTATACATATAATTAACCTATGCAACGCAAATATAGTTGGCTGTTAATAAGACATCTAGAAATTATTGTCAACAAATACTGTATATGTAATATTTCAATTGGTTGCTTCTGCCCGACTAGTCTGAATTCCGTGCTGTTCCTTTCATCTTCAATATCAATTTCCTGCTTCCCACCCTCTCTTATCTCCTCCCAATTTTCCTGCTTCTTGAGAGAAAAGGAGGCAGAAAATCTGCAACTTAAAAGGGTTCATTAATTTTATAAGCAGAGAAGAGTATGAGGTGGTGAAATTGAATATTCCCATATAGAAAGTACCTACGCCGAATCTACGCTACTTACAGCTTTCGGGGGTCGAAGGGAAGGAACGACCTGTTTCAGCGATATTGATTACGCTTAATGGATGCCGGTGTAGGCAACATCAGATACCTTACCATCTACCGTCTCATAATGCTCTAAAAGCTAATAAATAATTTGGAGACTTTTACAGGAAATACCCCACACCACCGGGAAACTCTCCTACTTTTAACTCCCGTTTCGGCTTGTTCCTTTTCGCGAAAACGGGATTTAGCGTACGGAGAAAAGGGGGAGAGGTAAATCGCGAAGACTCCCGCTCTTTTGTGTAGCTCTCGGAAACCGGGGTAGCGCGAGGGAAAAAACAAGATCTTCTGGGGAAAACCCTATTATGAAACCTCGCGATGGGAGGACTCGGGGAGCTGAGCCGTATGAAGGGGGTGTGAGTGAGGAAAGCTGATGCTGCTTTTATGTTTTTGAGACTTTAGGCTACGACGTTCGAGCATTATACCAGTGACAGTTTATGCATGATTCAAGAGGAAGGAGTAGCTATACGAAGAAAGAGAGAAAGGGCGAAAAATATGCCTCACCGTGGAGACCGCGTATTCTTAGCAAAAGGCACGTACCTAATGGTTTGGGGAGAAAAACGTGTGCAATTAGTCAGTACATATGATGTAATGTTTAATTAGCTACTAGCAGGACTTCCCCAAATGTCCCTTTGTCTTATGTAAGTATTAAAAAAAAACTTGCGTTCTACCAAAATATGCATTCTGGCGATTTGCCATAGTTTATCGTGTTTAATGGTTTGCACGCTGTCGTTTTTCTCGACAGTCTGTAATTAGTATAAAATACTGTAAACTTAATTTCAAAGTCTCCCTTGACGGTATTCCACTGTCTTTTTTGTTATTTAATTCATATTACATCTGACAAGCTAACGGTTCAATTGTGCATAAAAAAATTACCTCCAATCTCGACTAACCGAAGGGTGTTTAACCCTTAAATATATATCGATAAAATATTCCTTTCAACGGCGTAATAACAGGCAATTGTAGTGCTGTGAACTAAGGGTTAATAAGAAAAAACTTCCGGATACTCGCGTTCTATCGTTAAATAGCAGCAGCATACAAAAAACACGCGTGCCGAAGCAAACACATCGAAGGTAGAGAATATCTAACTAAAAAAAACGCCACAAGATAAAGAACCGGGGAAAAAATTACCCCTTTTTTACCTGGTCGCGTGCCCGCTATAAAACGGATCCTAATAAGCGGTTAACCCCTAATAACTTAATAAATAAAAAAGACGCTTTTCGGGTTCGGACACCCAACCGCTGATAGGTACCAAGCGCTCGTGTATGTATTTGTTTGTGGGGTGTCTCTCTCTCGCGTTAACCCTTGTATAATCTAAGGTTTTTTACGCTATAGTAAGGGCGGGCAATTTTTTTCTTTGTAGCTCCCTTTAGATGGTATTTTGGTTCTTTCTTACCTGAACAGACAAGGTACGTACTATGTGCAGGAAGAAGATATGTTAGATATGTTGTTTGAATGTTTTCGAAAGGGGTGTCTGAATAAATTAAAGTGGTAATACTTAATATTAGAAATAATAGGGTTGAACGAATGCTCGATGAGGGATGAAATATGTTGTCGACAGGTTGCTTTAATTATTTCACGTTAGAGGTCAGCTAAATCACATGCTATATATTAAAAAAGTCTAAATGTAGTAATCGTCGTTTTTACTACGAAAAGACAAGTCTATCTAAAATCACCCTTTATAGAGGGAAAAACAATTAGTTTTAGCGATGAGGCTAAATATTTAGAAGTCACATTAGACAATACTGCTAATGTTTGATTCGAAAAATTCATTGAAAGAACAAGAGGACTGGGAAAGTAGAATAGTTTTCAAAGAATTCTTAAATTTATTAAAAGTTAGCGTTTTCCAGCTTTTGGAGGGTGATTATAAATTTTTAATAAGTTTTACTATTAAGTCTTGATAATGGTCTTCTCATTTTAAATTACAAGTAATAGTTAAAACATCCTATTCATGATTTACCATCACGAGCATGTTAACTTGTTCAATTGATACAAGCAAATTTTCCTACCCCATTTTGTTCTTCTTTTTCAAACATACTTCCAAGTAATTGAACGATGTATGCTACATTGGACCAGTGTCCTTTTTTATATAAAAACATAATAATTACCACATTTAAATCTAATCTAAAGAGGCAAAGAAAAAAACAACGTTTCCACCACTCAAACTAACTTTATTACGGAAACAGCTGTCCTGTCCTGTATCCTCCACCGACCCTGGGCGCAGCTCATTCCCGTTTGGTTTCGATGCAAATTTCGTGAAATGCAACATTTTTCACGCAAGCATTGAGGAGATCCATGCATTTGCATCACCCTACATCTGCGGGCATGGCACTTACATAATATGTACGTTTTACAATACGTAAGTATAGAGATCGCACTGTGGGGTGGTTCGCAATTATTCCTTTGTTGTTTAACTGAATGGGTGCGGGTCGAAACAAGAAATTGAAAAAATGTATATGGAGGAGGAGGAGAGAACAAAACCAACAAAAAAAACGTTAGCTGTCATGTAAGAAAGCAGATAAATGTGGATTATGTTCTAATATAGTTGAATTATGGTATTCATTGTTATTTAATATAGTTTCATGATCTGTTGCAGATAAGCAATTATAAAAGTCAGTGTTATTATACGATCTGAGTTCCTTTCCTTCTCCCTGATTCGAAATCATATTTCATCCTGGTTAGTCTTTTTAATTAAAAACCTCTTTTAAATATAAAAGAAGAGATTGTTATAATCTTGCTTGATTGCATGTGTTTCTGGTTGTCGAGGTATATAAAAGTTTGAAGCTCCAGTGATAAAATATTTAAAGGCGAAAAGTACAATGTGTCAAATCTTTCCAATCTAATAAATTATATATCAGAAGACGCGCATTTCGGCGTGGAATACGAGTACAAGAAAATGTGGTGGACTTCATTTCCATTTAACGAGGAATAATATCTTTTTTCTATATCAACTAATTCCGGTAATCATACACCTGTCTATACAGATATTCGGGGAAGGGTAAAATTAACCCTTGACTGCTCGCTTATACCACCTGTCATCCCTTACTGGTTCTGTACGAGGTATTATCAACATATTATGTATGGTAGAGCGTTAACAAGTTATTTAGATGTTCTTTTTTGTTGAGAATAATCTTTCAGAAATAAGGCATATCGATTTATTTATATTTTAGTTATATTTAAAACCTATTTCATTTAGAAAGGTGGCCTTTATCTTATCTACCAGTTAGCACCCTCAAACTCAGTTGAAGCTCGCAGAAAAAAAATTACCAACACTATAATGGCGTCTGCATCATTTTTTATCTTTAACAGCTCTTCTGTTGGGATTGCCACCAACATAAAACGCATTTATACAGCGACACACCATCGAGGGAACTGGTCAAGTGTCCGTTTTCGGCACAAAGGGGTCTGATCCCCTTCGCTATTCCCTCCAAGTGCAACTGCGTAGCCCTTGCTAGCCTGCATTATTACAACGGGAATAATTTTATTTGGACACAGTCTTCCACCCCAAAAACGTTCTGCGATGGGTGTGGTCAGTGATGGCTATTGGTCGAATTGGGAAAAGTGCAATTGTCGTTAGCATAGCTGGCTGGTTCTTACTCATCGATTGTTCAAGTAGCTAGGGTGATAGAATAGTAAAAAAACTGTAATGAAGAAAGTGTAAATGCGGTTGTTATCGGGCCCTTGCTTTGCAATATTTCACGGTCTTATAACTAATGATGTGCTTTTTATTCGGTGATAAGGACTACGTGGTCACTAGATTGTATTTTTTGATGCTCTATTGGAAATCGCATCGTTATTGGTTGATAGCAGGTCGTACTTTTACATTTAACCATTGACGTGAAGCAAATAAAGTCCCAAACAGAGTTTGCATCTTTCTCTTCGGTTTCATTAACATGTACGTATGTAAATGTCTTATGGGACTATTGCCCAGGTCAAAACAAATACCATCCAATGATACGATTTTTGTTAGTGGAATATTTGATAAAAATTATTTTCTTTTAACAGGAGAGAATTCATTCTTAGTACGACAGGGTGATTAAGAGTGCACGAATTCACTGAAATTGTTATTAAATCCAAAGAACTTGTTAACGGTGAAGGAGAATTAAGCGACGAATGATCATGATAATATTTCATTTTAGGCATAGCATAAAAAAGATATATACCATATGTAAATTAGATTCATGGTATAAAAAGAACCAAAAGTAAAATTATTAATAATGTTCCATATTGTTAATCAACGCTGTACTCATTACTAACAAAGATGTCAAGAAGCAGCCTGTTTGCCGATAATGACTTGATGGTAATGTCAGTCCTGGGTGCAAGACAGCAAAATAAGTTTATCTGCTTAGACGCAGGATGAGAACTAAGAAATAATATATGCCAATAACTCAGGAGTATCAAGACCGTTATTTGCTCCCAAATTGCTCCCCTGAGGAACACCAAACGTCAGTATTAAAGTAGTTTCTATCGCGAAGGTATGATTTAAATAATGATAGAAGTGATGAAAATCCAATAATATTCAATATCTTGATGACCAGATAGCGGTTAATTTGATTAAAAACCGTGGGAAGATCGGTATATACGTATAACATCAACCTGATTATCAGAATCAATACCGTCAGGCAAATATTAGACCACCATTAGTCACTAAAACTATTTGATAGCGCTAAAGGGTGAGTAATATTTTACATCGTTCGTAAAAACAAGTACTAATTTGGCGATCTTCCATACGGAGAGGAACGTAGAGAAAGGTTAAACAAGTAGCAAAGAGGGGAAGAAAACATAAGCACAATCTTTAGCAGCAGCGATATTGTCACTACTTGCTCTAAAAGTATCTTTAAGCAATGTTGTGATATACTAGAAGCAGCCAAATTTTCCGTTGACAGTAAAAGCACGAAAAAGTAAAGGTTTCGAATTTTTGAAATTGATTTACTTTTCCGCATTTTAAACTATCCTATTTTACAAGGTGATAATCAAATGTAGCGACAAGTAAAATTGAAGAATACCAGGAATTTATTCACCTGTGTGTCACCTTCAAAGACAAATTTTTGGTTAGTTTGTCTACTATCATTCACAACTGTATTTTGGTGTAATCTTCGTCCATCTTTGAAACGTTTGAACCATGCAGTCATAAGTTTGTACTTGACACAGAACGTCATCTCCAAATGCTTCCTTTAACATCTTATGTGTTTCTGCGAGCATAAAACAGAACTTGATACAGACACGCGATCTTCTCAATATGGCCATTGAGGGAGGTAATAAAATTTCCAAAGCGCTCAGCTTGCGTTGATGGACAACTACCTATTTTGGTAATAAAAAATAAAAATTCAACAACAAACATTTACCCAATCTAATTTAAGGGGTTTTAGTGTTTTGTTCATTTTACATGGATTTCACAAACATTTCGAAAACAAATTGTAGAGACAATGAAAGAAGTGACAGGGGATAGAATTCTAAAATGTTTCATTAAATTAAATGTTCATGTACTTTGTAAGGTTTCTAAACTGCGAATTTAAGTGATTTCTTTTTGTAAATCTAGTATTAAAAAGATATAAGCCCTACTGATGAAATTCAGCATATCAACTCATAAAAAAAACGCTGTAAAAAATGTAAAAGCTTTTTCTAATAATCTCCAAACCGTAGAAAATGTATCTTCACAGGAATAATGGATTTCTTAAATCGCCGTATTAACAGAATACTTTAAGATATATTAGGTTATCATACACAAAGATCTAATCTGATAATAAAGTTGCAGTTTTATTCTTTTGATAACTAATCTAAACCATTTCTAATTTGGAATTGCTGCAGCTGGAATTAAAACAAGCTAAATCGATAGACAGCTGCTTGCTTATTTTCATTTAAACATCGATCGGTTAATAACGGGTCTTTAAAAATATCGACTAAATTCTTCGAAGAGCTCGGTGTACCTTCGATTATATTGACAACCAAACGACTCAAAGGCAAAAAGAAGGAAATACACCCAAACAAAATCTCTGCGATAACGTATCCTATTTTTATCTAAGAGTCAACCATACAGCCAAAACAAATGCTCTGCTATATCAACCCCAACTTTACTGTATCTTCCTCTAGCCACCTAAGGTTTTCGAGATTCTATCCTTTTTCTTGATGTCGCGTAATATCCTAAACTATAAACGCGTATTGGACTTAAAAAAAAAGGTAAACTAAAACTACTAATTTGTGAAACGGAAATAGGCGTAGCCGTCATAGATTATCGAGAACCGCTTTTGGCGAAATTTCAAAAGTTCACCGTGGCCGACGACGACTCAGTGGTAACGGAAATTATTTTAAAGTAGAGGGTTTTAATTTTTGGCTTCGCGATAATAGTCGTAGAACACTAGCAATTTACTTGAAAATAATTCACATTGTGTGGTCGCTTTCTTAAGTAGTTAGAAGTTAAAGGCCCAATTTTAACTAAAATAATGTTCATACAGACTATTCATAAAAAAACTTAATCAATACGTTGCTTTCACGCAAGAAGACAATGATAATTTAAAATAACCACACATTATACCGAAAACATATGTTTAGTATCCATCATAATTTGAAGGAAATATTTACTGTTTCAAAGTCTGCAAATGATCTAAAAATTCAATGTATACATTACAACTAATGTTAACAGAAAAGATTGACTTAAGGTTACTCGGATGCGCCTGTGGGTGATGTTCAAAAATGAATACAAATAAGTCACGTTTGAAGTTTTCCCAAACTAAGATGCGCGAAATTTGAGTCGCAAATGTTTTTGTGGTCTCATATCTCTCTCGTAATACAGATAGCTACATAGTGTTCGAAAACATGCACATCTTCCTGCACTAACTGACTTCAGCAAGGTGATTGAATCTGGAGATGGACTCTCAATACCAGCTAATTTATCTTGTATAATGTTGTGAGTACGAGAAATTGTTTTCTAAATAAAAAAATAAAACATTAATGATCGCTGATCTGGTCCACATTTTGCAAGTAGTCGTTAGCATCAAATAGTTAGGCGTTAGATGGCGAATTCGTATGGCATATTGCAGGCTGCAATATGGTAATTTTAAAGAAAAGAAATTTAATTGTAAGAATGTAGCAATTGTGACATCAATGCGGAACATCTCCAGAAAAAGGCAACTCATATTATATAATACGAATACTAATTATTATTAGTATTCACAACGCCGTAAGGGTGTGCGTCCTTCCTGATCGTTTAGAAATTCAATTTCATTCATAAATAAAATTATTCGAATTTATATTTCGTAGCTATTTTCGTAACTAAACTAACACTATTAGTGTAATAAAAAAAAACTAGTAATAGATTTCTTCTGGAAGAAAAACTTAAAGCAAATTAAGATTAAAATTAGAATAAAGAACGGAAAGAGGACCCGACAATAGAATATTCACACGACGTTCTTCAATAGATGAAGATATATATTTTATATATATATATAAAATATGTAGATGTGAAATTTTCATATTTGATGAGACCTCTGGTCTTAGATATGTTTTAGGGTACTCAGAATTTGAATTTTGGTTAACTTTTCCTACAAAATTCTTCCGTATTCAACATATTTATATTACATTTCGAAGAAACTGTTTCAAATATCAAAGATGAAACGGAAATTATTGAAGAAAATGTAGAAACTTTACGTCGAGAAAGAGGAAAAGGAACAAGGAGAATATCCAAAAGAGTCTGACGCTAAAGAAGTTACGACATGATTGTAGGATAGATTTTTCGTATCCTGGCCACTTTCAAACAAAAAAATTGTTTAACAAAGAACCTGTCTTTTCCGCGTCTTTTTTCGATGCTGTAACGTCATTTTATTCACATTAATGCAAATTTCGGATAAAAACAGAATTGGGAGTTATTAATTCGCGACCAGATTTCAGAAACATTTTTGGGGTAGTTAATAAATTTGCTTTTTGTTTATAATGAATAATAATCTCGGAGAACCGTTTGCAAGAACTGTAAAGCTGCTAAATATAATTTAAAAAACGCCTACGATGACTACAATGTTTGTACTTACATTCAAACTTTTTTACGCAATACCATGCACAGTTACCGTTTAGCAGATGGTGCAAAATATGGATAATTTTGACGGAAAAGTGATGGACCACTTCAAACCTTGTGAAAAAGTCACGCACCGCCACTGGTTATAGTTGTTTAGAATGTCTAAGATAATATTGCTAAAATACAACAAGTTAGCTAAAACGCAAGCTCTCTTACCCTTGCAGCAATCACTTTTGTGCTGACTAATCATCTGATGTTTTAGCCATTAAGATATAGATATACGATTTCTTGAAACACGTACATACATATTCTTCTTCTCTCCGTGAAAATTGCTTTTTTAATTTTTTCTGCTTATCGTTAATTCTTGTAACTTTCACCAATTTGAGTACAAAATTTGCTCTTTCTGTAAGTAGTGGGCGGCGTACCTCTACAATAATTTTGTGTCCTCTTATTTGTCTGGTAAATCTATTATCTTTTACATGGCAGAATCTCATAAAATTATTAATTGTTGCCTTTGTGACAAGCCATATAACATTGATTGTTTTAATGTCTCATCATCTGAAGTATGCAAAATTCATTTAAACACTTGTCCGCTTAGAGAATGATCTGAATAGCCTGCGCTCAATTATCGCTTCCTTTCAGGAAGAAATAAAGAATATTTCTTTTTTTTTTTTTATTTTATTAAAGATAATAAAGAATCTGAAGCAGGTGTCCTTGGAGACTATGTCTGCTCCAAAAATACCTCTTGTTGAAACTGAGAAAATCTTTCAAGAAATTTCAGATCGTGAAAAGCCTTGTTATTTTCGGTTCATCTAGGGCAAAGTGTGACAACAATTCAGAGCAAATTAACCTTGACCGTAAACTAATCGATGAAATTTGTTGTATTGTTCAAGTTGCTGATGATGATATGATGTGAAAATATCACGCTTGGTAAGTTCGATCCTACACGCACTGATCTCCGACGCCTAATTAAAGTTTGTTTCCCTACCGACTCTAATGTAATAATAATATTACGCGATATTTCAAAGCTTAAGTCCAAGTTTCCCTGTCTCTTCATCTTTCGACACCGTACTCTCATGCAATTACAAATGCATAGAGAAGTGCGCGCCGAACTAAGCATCCGTCAAGAGAAGGGTGAGACTAATTTGAGAGTCAAATGTAAGAATAGTGTATCCTCTATTACTTCTACTTTAAACTAAATACTTTCAACAATTCTCCAACAACGTTATCAAAATACTGTCGCTTAAAATCGAAAACACATTCATTTCTTACCAGCGCCTATGAGGGTTCCTATGATGTTATCGTTATTACAGAATCATGGCTGGATGATTCAGTTTCTTCTTCTGAACTCGTACCTCATACATATAGTATATTGAGATGTGGTCATAAATTTACTACCACCAGAGGAGCTGTTGTCGTAGTTTTTAGTGATAAAGTTTCTTTTGAAGTTATTGATTCTTCTACACTTTTCTCACTTACATCTGTTACTGATTTTGTGATTTGTAAATGTCGTGTTCAGACTAACAATTTCTATATAGCTGCTGTTTATATTCCACCCAACACAAACCAACATGATTTTTTTGTGAATACGTTGAAACCTTCTTAATCGATAAGCTAATGTTCACTCCAATATTACTGTTTCATTGGACCAATTTCCGTTTATACCAGTTGATCGTTATCATCATCCGTTATCTATTAATATTTCACTTCCTTCAACTTCTTTAAAGTCCTCATGTTTTCTTTCAAATCAGATAAAATTTTCAAAAATTTTCAAAAATCTAACCTAACTCAGTTCCAGCACCAGCTTGTATCTTTGGGTTGATCTTTTTTAAGTAATGAGCATAATGTTGAGCTCGCTGTTCCATTGTTATATGATACACTCTACACTGTACTTGATTCTTGTATCGCAAAATGTGCATAAAAAATTCTCAATCACGTTATCCAGCATGGTTCATTAGTACTATTATTTCTAATCTGAAACTAAAGTAGTGTTGTAAATTTCAATTGAAATTTACTAAAAATGTATACTATCTGAATCGTTTTAAGCAACTTCGAAAAATCTGTAAAGATAAAATTTCTTTGGCTTACAATACCTTAACTAGAAACAACGGCCGTTAATAATCTAAAACAATTTTAGAATTTCTACAAACAAAGCGTGGTTCGATAAGAGTTCCGAAAACACTAGCCTATAATGACTCTATCCTGCAATCTCTCCAAAACATTGTCAACCCCTTTGCTCATAATTCAGAGCATCTTGTCTTCCTTGTGGTAAATTGTGTTCCTTTTACATTATCTGTTATTTCTGTAACTGATCTCATTAACATTTTGTCTCTACTTCCTCGTAATTACAACGTTGGTGACGACTTGGATTCCTAATTGCTTTGTACGTAGTGTTTGCCATAATTTTTGCCGAACCACTGTAAATTATAATCAACTGTTCCATTCGGACCTGTACGTTCCTCTCTCTGTGAAAACGGGCCAGGGTAATTCCAGTTTTTAAGAAGGAAGTAAAGAGCCTAGTAGATAATTATAGACCAATCTCGATTTTATTTAACCTTGCCAAGCTCTACGAAAGCGTCTTATTCTCCTCCAAATATTGTATTTTACCACACCAACATGATTTCGTACGTGAAAGGTCTACAATAACTAATCTTGTGTCGATTACCCAATTTAGAAGCCAGCAACCTGACGGGCATAGTATCTTACTTCAGAAATGTTCTGCATTTGGTTTCTTCAGTCTATGACTTACTCGACTTCTAAAGTCGGATTTGGCCAAGAGGAGCGATTATGTTTTCTACAATCGATTTAAATCCTACGAGTTTAGTTCGTCCTCAGACGCTGCACAGCGCTCCAATTTGGGTCTATTATTATTCAATCTTAACAACGTACTTCTTTTAAGTTGCTGGTGAATGTGAACAAGTGTTGCTACATGTCATTCACAAAAAAGTTTAACCAAATTTCTTTTACCTACTCCATCAGTAATTAAGAGTTGTCCAAGACGAATTTTGTGATGTTGGAGTTATTTTTTCCGTTGGACAATAAAAAACTATTACTATTATTACTAACGCAAACCAAACATGGAACTTTATAAATGTACTCTTCGATAAAAGAAACAAATTAACGTAGTCGGCTTGTAACTTGACAATGTATCCATCGGTATAATATATTTTCACTTCTAAGCACATAGAAAGGGTTGCTTCCCCTTTTTACCTACGTTTCATACGCAATTTATAACATATTAACCTACGCAACCTGTTGCTTTCTGGTGCAATGTCAACAATATTGTAAAGGATGTGGCAACGCGTGCAAATGTAGTCGATTTAACGTAACCCATGCACGTCCGCAATATCTATACAAAAGCAAGGGTTAGCCTAGATATTACCTACCGTTTTTTTTTTGTATCGAACTACCTGCTTCGAAAAACGGAACACCCTTGTAGAAAGGATTAGGTGGTTGCCTGTGTTGATATGCTACTGTTAGCGTTTAAATAGTTACGTATTTAAATAAAAGGGTTGCGGCAAATTGCTTTGTAAATATGATGGATGTGGCTGTAATGTGTCGTTGTAGTGTTATTGTGTCTTTCTTGGTGAAAATAGATAACGTTAGGACACTAATATTTTTTTTCTTTACTTCAATCAATTTCACCCTAAAAATTCCTTCCTAAATATCCTCATAAGAGACAACCACCGACATTCATTAAATCTCCTTTCTCTACGATTTTTCTCCCAGTTTTATCGCTCTTCACAGTTATTTACATTTCAACCAAGATTAATTTGCAATACAAAAAAGCGCAATGAACCATGGTCGTATTAGATTAAAGAAGACAAAAGGGTAATGAGCAAGCTGTTATTTAGTTCTGTCTATTATTATCCTTATTGTTAGTTAGAGGCACTCAGTGGCGGCTTCTAATCAGAGGCTCCAGAGCTCCTAACCAATCGTCAATTGAAAAAAAAACTTCATTAGATGTCATTAAAATGCATTTCTACATATTCAATACACATATCTGAACATCTTTATTTTTTTTAATTTGGAAGAATATTAATTAATTAAAATGTATATATTTCTTAATTCATGTAGTTTACTATACGTGCGGTACTCGTCATTGTACGTAAAAGCTCAATGGGCCTTATAAAAGTGAACCCTCGTGTGAAATTGTCGATCGCTATCCAAACGAAAGCTTATGGTGACTGGAATCAAATGGAATCCACGGCCACTCCAATCAATGCAACTGATGGTACGGTATCACTAATTTCCAAATTGGCCAGCCCACGTAATAAATTTGACTGAGAAAGGATTTCTATTTAGCAAACACTTTACAGTTCTCAGCTTTTTCTCGAACGTGAACACATTCACTTCGTTTCATTTCATTCGATGATAGAAATGTAATTTTTGAAAAATCTGGCAACTGCACACAGTAGTATTGACAAGTGTTAGCCATTTCTATATGATTCTCCAATTAGCTCGTTAGAACTTTAACACCAGAAACAAGATTGTTCGGGAATGTAAATATCAAATATAGGTAACAAACTAGTTTAGTACGTTGTCTCAAGTTAATATGGACAGATTAACGATTGAACAGCGCTTAGAGTTACCATCAAGATTCGCTTCGCCAACATAATCGAGCAACCCAACTATATGTTTATTATTTAATTCAAATGTTTCTACAAATTGATCTAGCTGCAAATAAGTTAACATTAGTCCGTCATCAAGACCAATATCGTTGCTGCAAGTCAAAGTATGTGAGATGATTGGAACGTCTCTATTCCATGTCGTTCTCAAGAACTCGGCCTTTTTCAGACGACTACGAGGAGAATTTTGCTGCATGTCTCCTTCTGAAAGTGTATAAAATAAGATCTAATGGTCATCGTTTGCGTCGAAGTTTCGCGAATTGGTATGTTGTGCAGTTGAAAGCCCAATGAAGCCCATTTCTGGCTCAATGGGTTTGTAAACAGGTATAACTGTAGGATTTGGGTTGACGAGAGATACACGAAGATGCCCTCTTTATCTTGAGAAGATCATCGTGTGGTGCGGTTTCTGGGCGCCAGAAGTGATAGGACCCTATCTTTTTGAAGACAATGATGGAAATTGTGTTACTGTTAATGGTGAGCGGTACAGGAATATACTAACCTCTTTGGACTGAACTGAGAAATATTTTATTGAAAAAGCAGTTTGGTGGCCGCGTTATTTCGAAGAATGCTAACGTCTACTGGCCACTAAGATCTGCGATCTTACACCTTTGAAATTTTTCTCATGGAGTCAAATGGAGTGAAATCTTATTAAAAAAGTGTATGTATATAAAAAGCCAGAAACGATTCCCGACCTTAAACGGAACATTCAACTCATTCCAGAGTCAAAGAGGGCACTTAAACGATATTGTTTTAAAAACATAATTACATCGATTGTTCTTCATAATAACGATTTTAAAAAGCTTTATCGATCGTCTTGCTGCTCGAACGGTAAGTATATCTGCGATTCGAGATCAACGACATGGGTTCAAATCCGGCCGGGACGGTTGGTTTGTAATAACGACAAAGGTTGGAACACCTCTGGATTTAGTAAAATTCTAGTAGGGTTAGTTAATGTCGCAGTAATCGGTGCCTAGAAATGCGATGTGTATTCCACAATCTGACACAATCTGAACAATAATAAACAGCAAGTTTTATCACGATTTTAATAAGAGTTATTACAATTATGTTACCTTTTAATATCTGCTATTTGCAAAATATTTTTATGCCTCCTACTACTTTGCTACCCCTAAATAATAAAATGTAACATAAATCATATTAAAAGGTCTTATATTTACTGAATCAAAAAACTGTGTTTTTCACTCTTAAGACAATAGAAACACCATGCATCAAGAATATCTTAATGCTCTTGCAATTATGTTAATTAACAATAATTTAATTTGCAATAGCAGCAACTTTGACGAAAAACTTAATTTTATGTTCAAACAACAATTTTTATTTCATTACTGAATTTATTACATATTTTCTCAATTATTAATATTTTTATTTCTTAAACGTCGACAACCCCTCTGCCCCCAAAGATAATAAGCACGAGCCGCCACTGGCGGCACCCCTTTGTTTTTAACTGTTAGCGTCGGTGTCATAGGACGTTGGGAAAGTTTTGGAAAAGCAGTTGGTGTCCTCAGCAGGGGGGAAATTCTCATAAAATAGAAAAATATAGAGTTGGTTCGGAGATGATAATGATAAAGCTCGCATTTACAATTGGAATATTACTGATTAGCACGCTAGGTTTCTCTGCCTCGTTTTTACTAGCAATGGTTTGTAACGATTTCCCCTTCGTTATTATTCCTATTGTGTTCGAAATTACAATTTTAATGAAATAGTTCAACAGCAGTTCCTTCTTTAATCGTTTAAATTTGTAGGCGTGCAGAAATCACGCTTTAACATGCTCGAAATTCGAAAAACTTATTGTATTATATTACTTTCGTTTTCTTTCGGATGCCAAAAGACCAGGAAACGAATCTACGATCCACAAGGCCATTAGAGTTCCCGCGTTTAAGCCAAACTAATGCACTTATTTTTTCCATCCTTATTTTGCTCCTTTATTAGCTTGGATTTGGTTGTTTTCATTTCGCTTTCTTCCGACAAAGACGGGCGCAGTTTTCTGACTATTAATCTTCTGCTCCTGCCGTGACCGAACGCCGTCTCACTTATATATTAAGGAGCCGCAAATTATTATTTTGAAGGCATTGTTCCTAACTGCGTGTGGTCAGCTGCTAAGGAATCAATGCACACAATAAAAATGAAAATACGTAGATACTTGGTAAAATATCTCTAGCATCATTTAATATTTTTTAAACTATTTTTCGATTGTGTGAGTAGAATTTATAATCTTTGCAACAGTTATTTCTATTTATACCATAGGGTAAAGGGTAATTAGCCATTATAAAAAAGATTCTCGAAATTTCCCATGAATTTAAAATGGTAAATAGAATTTTATTTTTTCTAAGCCTTTGATGTGCTATTTCGAGTTTACGCATTTTGTGCTATTAGTAAAAATTTGCTGGAAGTCGAAATTTACACTTGTTTAGAGAGTACTGCCAGATTTGCAAAATATTACTGATATATACAGAGAATCATTTAGACTTAAAGCTTTACAATGAGAATCTTTAATTGAAAATGGAGGGTGGATTTAAATTTGACAACGTTGCCAAATTTTGTATTTATTACGAATTCGAAGAGAAGATGGACCTCTGAAAAATTGTTCTTTTATCTTTAGCACCTTCACTTGGTCTTATAAAAAAAAGACTAATACCGCAACTTTTGGGCCTCTATCTAACAATAGTAGTCGATATAGCGCCAATAAAAGATAAGAAAATTGCTGGGGCCAAGAAAGAACCGAAACGTCTCTGCAAGGTCAAATAAAGATGCTAGAGGTGAAGGAAGAAAATCAGGATTTATCGTTCAACTTTCTGAAGGGGTCAAAATTTGATATAGCGCTGTTAAAAAATAAGAGAGTTGGTGATGGCCAGAAAAGGCGAAACGTCATATAAAAATGTTGATTACACCATTACATAAAAGATCGAAAGTGACCTTGAGAATGTGGTTTTAATTTTTCTGTGCAAGGTCACATAAAAGTGCTAGTGCTAAAAGAAGAAAATTTGCGTTTTTCGTTTTTTTTAAATCTCGAACGTCATTTGTCTTACGTCTATTTTCTTTTCGGTATGATAACAAACACAAAATTTTGCAACTTTGCCAAGTTTAAACCTGCCCTCTATCTCTAATAATTTTAAAAGGCTTTATTTAACTTGTGGTGATGATAACACAGATCACGACAGGACGTCAATAAACCCACACGATAGTTTTTAATTAGTTTTATTAATACACTAAACTACCACATTGAAAGTTCCTTTCACAGTTGCTAAATTAATAATGCACAGCGCAAATCACCTCCATGCCTTTTACGAAAACGCCAGAGCCATCTATCACTTGCTTTGAATGAAATTATATCCATGTGAGTTACTAATTTAATTGCAGCAGACACCAGTTCAACCAAAACAGCGTTGAATTTGATACGAACTAATGTTTGTGCAAAATTTTGATTTTTATGTGTGTATGTTTCGAATTAAACAATTTATGCTGCGCAGCTATTGCCTATCACTGTAAATACTATGATATGATATAATAGTGTTCTTTGCTTAAATACGTAATTATTGATTTATAACAACGAACGCATCCACTGAAAAAGATCCAAACCTACCATTTTTGTTGCGTCACCTGCTCTTCTAAATTAATTACGAGAGCCACACCCAGCAAAGCGTTTTATTGGCTTTCCAGCGAACCCTTTCACCTAACGGTACAATCTAATCCCTCGGCTCCCTCCAACCCTTCCCTCACCATTAGAACCCTTTCACTCTCATTTCAGACTTACGCACACATTCTGGGCGAAATGGAAAGGATTCTCCTCATTTCTATACCTGCCTCCATTCTATTGGTTCACTCACCCCTTTAAGCGAACGGTTTCCAAGCAAAGGGGAATAACCCTTTCCTTCGCAACGCTTCGTAACCCTTTGCTTTCGTTTTCGAACGCTATTACTCCTGGCGAAATGGGAATTCGGACCGCCTGAACTTAGGGTGCGAACGGAAGCTATACATTTTAGAGCTTGTGAGTAGGCGAAGGGATTTTGGGAAAATGTCCAACGATTTTGAAGTTGTTTGCGTAAACTTGCGCCTGTTTGCGACGTCCGAAAATATCGGATATCGTGGGAAGAAACCTCGTACGTATTTACGTCCAGGTTCGAGATCGAGGTTGTTTTGTCTAGTTTGAAGTTTGAAATGGATGTTTTCGGATCCCTTTCCTATACGTATAGGAGAGATGAATCGAATTTGAATAGGGAAATAAAAGGTGTATTTGCGTGTGGTGTGAGAACAGGTTACAGGTTGGGTTCTGCGATAAATTTTGTTTATTTTTAGGGAATTGTTTTGTCAATTTTTAGAAGTAGATACACTTGAAATCCGTGGACGTTACATCGTTTTAATCTTTATGTTTCAGTTTAAATTTAGGGATCTTAAGTAGTATTCTCTCTTAAAATGAATATTCTGATTCTTTTGACTTGATACTAGTATTAATATTGACACCTCGTCCTTTAAATTCTTGACAGCAACAATGGTAATTACAAGATATAGTCAACATTACGAGAGTTATAAAATAAGGTTGACATCAATATTTTTTCGTGTTCGATAATTCTCGTTACTTTAGTTATCAGCAGGACGCTGCTATTATATTCAGGTACAATAAAAACGTATACAAAGAACACGAGCTCGTTCAAAAATATATGCAGAAAGAAAGAGCAGTACAACAATCCTGTCAAACTATATCTGTCATTATATATCTACCACGTATGTATATATGCAGCTTGTGGATACACAATTATTTTTAGGCATGCATCTGCCATTTTTTACAAGCCATATATTCAAAATAGGAAATACACAGCCCAATTTCAACGATAAATAGAAAAAAAATATATACACTTCACGGTAACGGTAATAAAAATGGCCATGCTCCAGCGAGAAAATCTCAAAAAGAGAAGAAAAAATTAAGGTTAGATAAAGATGAAACATTATCCATCTTCCTTTTTAACGATTCATGTTTTTTAAATGAGTAGCGCTCTCGTTCGCGTACGGGGACACGCGCGGGGGTCCCCGTGTGTCGCGTGCTGCCACAGTCGTTTTTTAAAAGGCGGTGGGTCTCTTTTTTCCGGGGCGATGCCCTATCTAAACCCAGATAAAGTCGGCATCTCTTGGCGTCTACAAAAGATATGATAATCATCGGTTTTTTCTCCTTTTTTATTGTTGTTGGTTAAAGATATCGTGGTTTGATAATGTAAAAAGACTTGAAGTTGTAAAGTATTAAAAGTGGGTAATAAATATTGTAAGTCTTCACTTCAAAAAGAAGATATGATGACACCAAATAAAATTGGGTACACAGACGATATTTGTGTGCTAGCAAAAATAAAATAAAAAACAAATGCATGGAAAGACAAACACATTCAACAGCTACGCAACTAAAAATAAAGGCAAGGAAAACAACGAAGAGAAAGTTCACCTAGAGGCAAAAGAAATTTACCAAGTCAAAGAGTTCTACTATACATTATTGGAAAAATAAGCCTAACCGAAAACGCCATTATCTCAGTAAGCAGAATCAGAAATACAAAATTAAGATTACTTAAGAATAATGTTAACAGTGTACCACTTTACGGATTTGAAACGTGAAAATGAAACAAGAAAATATCATCAACGGCTTCTTCTGGTGTCGAAAACCGCTCACACATACAATTTTTTTTGATAAAAGCGAACAGGAAGAAGTCACTAGGTGATAAGTCAGGCGAATACGGACAGTGAGTCATTCAATTCAATTCAATTCAATTCAGTGTTATTCTCCTTTAAATAATCGATTCTTCGATATGCTGTGTGAGAGCTGGTGAAGGGTATATCTGATGTTTTTTCTGATTCCATGGAAGGCTTGAGGTAAACAAATTGTTGTATACGAATCAGCGCTTACTACTTTTCGATCCTCAAGACCAACGGTAGCAACAGGCTCAATTTTACCAAAGAAAAAGCAATCATTCTTTTTAAGTGCTTCGTGAACGAACAACTTTTGTTGGTTTTGGTTAACTCTGGAACACCCAAGCATTCACATTTTAAGAGGCATATTACCCCACAACATAATAAAATGTTTTCAATGATAAACCACAAACATCGTGTAAACATAGTAAACACTACGTTTGTTAAAAAGACGGGTTAGAAATCCAACTTTGCACAACAACAAGTCTCTTGCTGAATTCGGTATAAAAATAATTTTTTAAGTTTTAGGGTACCGTCCATTAAATTATGGAAGTAATCCTAAATTTAAGGAAACGCGTGTTATTGTTAAAAGCTAGCTATGTGGTAGTACACCGGCGTGTAGATAAATAAACAGAAATATTCAACATTGCGATGAGTTATACCTAACTCTAGTCGATGTGTATTATAGGAAAAGATGTGGAATGTAAATGTACTTTTTTCCTCCTTTATTGGGAAACATTATATATAAAAAATATATGTTCACAATCATCTATTCACTACTTATCACGATATGTCAACCTTGCTTTTATCCAAAACGGCTTTATAGAAGAAAAGAAAAACGTTTGTCTTTATTAAATTTTCATTGTACTAGACTGTCACGCCTATGAAAATAAGTGTCGCATCGCAAAATTATATGAAAACGGCTTGGCCATTATTTTCAGGATGTCACGTGGCCACATTTTGCTTGTCGAATTATACTAGTAAAGGAAAGAAATAAGAGGGAAATCAGAATTTCTAAAGATATTAAATAAAACATGTACAGGAGATGCCTACGAGGATAAGCATCAAAATGTTATTATCTAACTTACCTATATTTTACGTTTTAAAAGATAGGAAAAAGTAATATTTTTTGCGCCCAATGAACCCTTCACATTCTTTATTTATCAAATAAGGAATATGCCAATATAATATATAATACAAAATACATAAACAACAGAAGTGTTTAGTTATTCAATCCCTCCACATGCCAAGTCTCGAAACAAGGAAAAATACATAAGCCCGGTTCTTCTGGGCATATAGTAGATTGACGCGATTGACGACATCTTTCCTTAGCCGATTGGTTTTTAACAGAACGTCTTTTTTCTCCCATTTCGTTTTCTTAGATGCAAATTTTAACATTTCGCTTGTAACTTATAAATCTTCAAAACCTCATTGTCGATTGAGTCGTTGATTTCTTTCCTGAATCTAATGGTTTACGGAACGTAAAACCTATAAGCTTTATTGCAAGTATATTACCTTTTAATATCTGATACGTGGTTTTTAATATACACTATGCTGCAAAATTATGCAATTTATTTTTTGACGAAATGCTCGGACAAGTCAATTTTATTTTTTAAAAATAAACATTTTTGCATCAATATTAGATTTTCCCCCACTTCTCATTTGCAAGTAATGCCGCCATTTTCTTATTTTAATAAATCATTTAATTGTTTAAATGGTATCACCAAAATTTCAATACCTCACATAATAATATTTTCGAATAAAAGTCAGTTAACTTAATGCATCAACTTCTTGTACCGTTATTGGTATTAGATGCTTTTGTATTTTGTACTCTTCTATTTGTTTTTTGAACTACAATGGTAATTATATTACCAATAAAAAACTTTTTAAAGTGGCCTTAGGATGTTGCAGGATTACAGTGGTTCATATTGATGCTTGATATTCCAGAGAAAAGTAGGAGGAATTTCGTTTTACCCGTCCAATAATCATCATTGTCTTCGGTCGTAATATTGATTGTTCTTGGCCTTTTCTTCTGGAGAGTCATGATTAGGTTCATTTAAACCTTGCAAAATACAGCAACTATACTATAACAGAAGTTCTTATTATTATTATACTATTTTCTTCATCCATCAGTTAACTGAACAAGGTTTCTATGAGAAAACTTCTATGTCCCGTTAACCGGACAGTGGTGACTAACGTGTTAAAATTAAAAGAAAAAGATTACAATCAGGTTTTCATTGAATAGAATTAGGTTACTTGACGCTAAAAGCAACCTTTACCGCTTCTTACGTATTCTAACGTGTTCTATTGCGAATGGCAGTTATAAGTGCCATCGCAATATTTTAGCTAGTATTCTACATACAATATATCTAATTAATTAAAAAAAATAGACTGGTCCTTTATGATGGTATCCCTTCCTCTATCTAATTTCCTCCAAGCAATTCTCTAGGTCGCCTATGACTATCAGGATCACACTGAAGTATTGGAGAAGCAAACTAAACATCGGAAAGAATGTGTTCTTAGGGTTTTTGCTCAAAACGCAATGCAGCAGGGTACTGTTGTCAAAAGAATAAATAATAATAAAAATCACACAGAAACTATCAAATATCTTAAACAAATGTTCAATGGATATTCAAGAGTAACAGATACAACTTATAAACAATGTCTTCACCAACGTTAATCTTATTGCAGTAGAAAAGGATACTGTAAATTTGCATTTGTCTGATGACCTGACACAGACTTTGAGGTACTAAGGTACTATCTTCCAAGCCGAACTGACCTGCAACTATAACAGAAACAGTTAGAAGGACATATATAGACGACATAAGTATTTTTAAAGAACTCCTTGATGAAAGTATATACTTACCCTATGACACTTTTGATGCTGATGAATGTTTTGCTGTCTTCACAGCACTATGAGGATGTCTATGACTTAAGCAATACTTTAGACGCTAGCAAAACATACAAAAATCCAGAATACTGCAGAATATCGTAATCTTAAAAGCAAATATCTTGAGAAAGTAACTGAGACCAAAAAACATCAAATAAAACATGTATCTAAAACAAAAGTAACAAAACCAAAGCTGTATACAAAGTAATTGATTCAGAATTATTAGCGTCCTGCTATCACATTCAGGATGCTATGGCTCTGACTGCGGAGAATACTTTTGTGAAAATCGCTGGCAATATACCAACAATACAGGACTCCTATGTACTCCCAAATAACCATCGATGGGACAAAACATCATCCTTCTACATACATACCTATCACATCCCAGGAGATAGAAGTAATATTAAAATATTAAAACAAATGAAAAGTAAACAGACCAAAGACGCATACAATATTCCTATGGAAGTTCTAAAAGAAGTCTATAGGGAAATAGGTACACCACTGGTAAACATCTTTCATCTATTAGTATATTACCGACAATGTCAAGATATTCGAGCAAGCGATAGCGTGGAGGTTTATGAGCTATCTAGAGAGCCGGCACTATCTTACCCCAAACCAGCATGGATACAAGAAACAGTGTTCTACCACAATTAGCATATTTCGCATCGTCAACTTTATTTACGGTGAGTATACAGAATTGAAAATTCTACATCTACCAAAAGCTTTCGATTTTGTCGATCATAATGATCCCTTAAATAAGTTAGAATATTATGGAATAATAGGTAAACCTCTAATCTTATTTAGATCTTACCTTACAATGAAATCATATGCAATGTCAGCGAATGACTGTTGGCCCGCTGCTCTTCATTATATACCTAAATGGACTTCCATCTTATGTCGATGGAGTTGGGATATGTATGTATGCAGATGATACTTCGCTCTCACTGTGACGCATCGATATAAAAGAACGTCAAAAAATCAATGGATTCCATTAAGGATGCTGAAGATTCGTTTGCTGCAAACAATTGAAAAATAAATAGTTGAGTGTAGACTTTCACGACCGTAATCCATAGTAGAAATGTCTTTCGGGTGATGTCGTGGTGTTAATATTTTACTTGACGTTTCGCTGACCGTGCTGTCAGCTTCTTCAGAAGATTTCTAAAGACCGGATGTTATTGTCTCTTGCTCCTCGTTATATATCCCATTTCTGTTCTGCTTTGCTGATCCATAACCGTTCTGCTTTGCTGATCCACAACCGTTCCGTTCCGCTGAATCGCGTTCAAACGTCAAGTAAAATATTAACTACACGACATCACCCGAAAGACATTTCTACTAATTGAAAAATAAAGACACAAAATGTTCGGGACACTTCGCAGCGATAACGTTCCTTTCTATAGATCCTGATTTGACTTGGTCTCAACACAATAAAGATCGCGCCAGCAAGCTTTCATCTGTTTTCTTTCCTACAAAGAGGCTAAAACATACATATACATAAAAACTTTCATAGTTACCAAGCCAGAGGAAGAAATGAAGTTAGAGTGCCTAAGGCGTTCCGAGAATTATGCAACAAAGTGTCCAAAGAACTAAAGGACTTACCTTAAAAGCTATAAATTTAAGATCCAGCCAATGCTTCTGGAGTGGGAGTTTTACGATGTCAAGGAGTTTCCAGTTATTTAAATTTACGTGTTCTGTTTATCAATTATTTATTTAGCCGTTGTTGTTTGTGATATTTATATTGTTTTTAACTTGACAATGCCCTTTACAGACAAAATTATATATATTGACAATTTTCTTTATGATTGTAGTAATTTCATACAAGTCCAATACACCCCCGCAAACTCCTTAGAACGCGTGATCGACAAAAATCCAAACCCATTCTTCTCGGATTCGATGCAAAATTTGTGCTTTCCCACGTTCAACGGATTCACATCACATTTTACGTGTATTCTTACATAAATCTGGAAGGTCCTCCTTTTCAACGTAATAACACGTCGCCTAACCATGGGTAGGTGGCTATCGTAGAGAGAGATAGCACGCTATACACTTTTTCGGTTTGAATAATTGTATATCCTCGACGTATAATGGACCTTTGAATACATCCATGTGTATGTGCGTGCTATGGCGTCCCTTTCTAACCGATGAATCTCGTTTTTCTCAAGGATTATTGTATATATAGGTATGTACATATATATTTTGCATCCGCGTACAATGGTTTACCTGACCGTTCATCACGACGACGGTACCGTGAAAATAAAAGGGCTACGGGCATCGATACCCAAGGAATAAAACCTTCTACCTGACCTGGAAATACGCAAGAATTTTGCAAGTTTAACAATTCGAAAGGTTGACTGTGGATGAATTGCGTTCCCTTTCATTATTCGACATTTGCGGCTATTGATGGAACGTTTTTATTTTGAATTATTTATTCTTGTACGAAATTGTGCTTCTAAAAATATTTTTGCGCTAATCTAAAGTCGTTACCGTTCACTGCTTTGGGAAAAAGGGCTTAATCTTAATCATTAGCTGAAAATTCGAAGCCGCTACCACCATCCACCATAGGTAATAATGAATAAAAGATTAAATTTCCTGTTTGTAAAATTTTCCAGAAAAAAGATAAATATCTCAGAGGTAGTACATACTACATCTATGATATTGTACATCGTTGAACTTAGCTTTGAAAGGTCTGTCTAAAGAATTTGAAATAGGAAAGTCAATGTTTATTTCCGGTTCAATTAAGAGTGCCATGAAGTTGAACATATTTTAAAGAAATTCATCACTATCCACAATATCGCTCACCAAAATTTCAATAAGATACTCTAATTATTTCCAGAGATATTTTTAATAGGCCATCATCGTGAATGGCCCTGTATACGAAACATACATATACGCGTGAGAAATATCTAATTAAGATAATCTCTCGTTTTTCTCAAAATAATTACTACATTCGCTTCAACAGAATTGAACAACCTGTACTGCTGTGGCAGTTTGTGTTCGTAGTTGAAACCTGCTACCGCGTCAAAATTTGAAACAATATGATCCCTATTTAATCTGATATTTTTGGATTTTTGATTGTATTTGGTCAGATAATGTAACTACTCACTGTAGTTCTTCAAATGAAAGTTGTAGCTCGTTGTTTCTTTACGAAAGTCTTGCACTCTATCCAAATGTTTCATAATTTTAATTCGTAGGCCTCCATTAGAGCCATAAGGGATGAATATTGGGTACGGCAACCGAAAAATAAAACAATCACTCAAAATTGTTCAGATTCTGACCTTTCGCAATTAGCTTATTGCTTCGTCGAAAAATACCAAAGTGGATGTCAATTGGGAGAAAAACAGAAAACTAGATGTTACAATCAATTACGTCACAGTTTAAAAATGTATTAAAGGTTATTTAAAAAAGATTTACAAAATTGAATTACGAAGAGAAAATTGTGTGATATACGCGTGTATAAAGCGCGGCAAAAGCGCGAATTGTTTTTCTGTTGATGGACATTCATTTTGATATTCTCCAGTGAGGCAGCAAGAGTTCAAAGTCTGAACAATTTTGAGTGATTGTTTAATTTTTTGGCTGCCGTACCCAATATCCGTCACTTGTGGACGCAGTTTTGTCGTTGGAGGAGCCAAATTGATTTTTTATGTAGTTTTTATACTTTTATTGTTAATATAGTTTTGTATCTGTTTGACATTTTTTAATGTGTCTTGTTGACGAAATTTGTTTATCCCATTTATTTTCCAGATCCAAAGTTGACTAGAGGAATAACATCAAATAACATTCTTACTGATTTCAATATCTACCAAAAAATACTTTTCGCGGATATGTTATTTGTCGAAATTTTGAACTACGGTAAAACCATGCTCACGAGTGTGTTTTGCCTGTATGTGAGTAGTAATATGTTCATTAATGCAGAATTACATAATTTTGAAACAAAGAAATATAATTGAACTCACCATTGATGAATTTTGTTTCTCGCATTAAAAGTTGTTTACAACTTCCAGCACTGCTTAGTCCTGCAAACATATGCAACTAAATACAAATGTCAACAAAATCACTTTCAAATGTGAATAATCGAAAATAAATGAACCTTCGAGTAATTATCCCAACGTTATATACATAAAGATGAATTGCAAAATTCAAAATGAAAAAAAAGAAAAGAAGATAGTTCTAGGAGTGAATAAGCGAAGGTAAGCGGATGGTTATTCTCAAATTTCGTAAGCAAATCTATATACATATTCTTCCTAGTTTCCTTAATGCATGACTATCGTCTTTTGTCTGTTACACAATACACATCGCTTTTCTGCGGCTAGGTAATATAAGAAGAGGTAGAAAAATATTCATACGATCAAATAAAAGAATGCAGGAAATTCGGGATTTTTGTTTAGACATCATATATTATCTTTTCAAGAATTTCTGCGTACAAGAAAGAACCTATTTCGAACAATACGGTCCTGCAGGATGGGCTTTTGACGCTACAAAAAGCGCGAGATAAACTGAGCGAAAAAGGTATGTAAATATAGTAATATAATTGATTAATATAACAATTTTTTTCATCCGACTTGCTCCAATAAACGATTTTATTGTTTTATTTATAATAAGTGGCTGTTTATTATATCGATGAATACATACATTTGTATTTACCCTATATACAATAAACGGATTAATTGATACAAAGAATACATTTATTAATGCTTAATAAAAAATCCATAAAATTCGTTTGGCTTCTGGCAAATTAAGTTAATAAACGGGTATTTATTACATTGATAAGCAAATTTCAATTTGATACACGTAGTTCATTGATGTAATAAATTCATCAGTTAATATAATACTTTTTTGTTGCTTTAACAAAAAGAAGTCAACGAACACGATTTATTAAATTAAGTTTTTCAGTGTTAGCAATGGTTTCACTTCGTTATTGAAGTATTAATCCAGTGCGTTTTCTCACCCTCACGGTTAGCCCAACAGCGCAAAAATTGTATTAATCAAATCCAACGGCCAGTCAGACTTGGTTATCGATTAGGCTGTAGATTCCCTGACCCTAACCCATCAGAAAGAAATCTCCTATTTGGCGGCGGCCATTGCATTATTGTCGAAAGAAAGGGGTCCGCACCGTCCCCTAGGTCCACGGGGACTGACCCTTCCATGTGTACTGCTAGTTTACGTGACGTCTACGGACAGGAGGACGGAATATACTGCGTTATTGTTCTTAAATCGAAGCGAAGGGTATTGCTGAAATTTGATGCTTGATGCGATGATATTAATGGCGGTTTAACATGCGAGAGATCGAATTGTATTTATTTTATTTTATTATTTTCCGCTGTAATGGCTATTCATTAAAAAGACTTTTCCAAGAAATAAAAATAGTTCTAAGCAAATTTCAATCTGTATTTAGCTAAGTGACCTGGATCACGTCAACTATGAAAAACTTATCTATGTGCCTATAGACAAAAATGTGGACCGTTATACCAAGTACATATTTTAAATTGGGTCACAGCGTCCTCTATTTTTAGGAATTCATTCAAACTAAGACAATAATAAAATTACTCGTTTTCCACTTTTTTCACGTTTTATCCGTTAAATCTTTTACTGTATTCAGAAAATCAAATAATAATCCCTAAAAAACATCTGCTAGCATAAATATCCTTTTGCAATGAAAAGATTACCGAAAGATTTTGTTCTCTATCAATACATCGAAACTTTTAACCAAACTTCTGGGTGTAGTTGGCAAATTAACGCAACATTCACGGTCTTTTTTAGCGGAAGCATAATTCCGCACTCGAAAACGAAAACGGATAGTCCTTAAAGGCCGCTAAAATCCGGAGATACGTGCGTTGATCACGGATTTGGTATTAACAGGGGAAAAAGGTATAGTAGCACAAAGATTGTGCGACTATGCGAATGTAATTGAGTTGTTAAGTGTTTAAATTCTCTAGACAAGGGAATCGTTTGTTTACTTTTTGAATATATTTCGTCGAAGTAGTAATTATTTTTGAGATATAAGATTTGACTGTATTTTTGCATTAAATATTATGTAAATTATGGCTATCAGTAGCAGTGGTATATCAAATGTACAAGATAAAATGGTTAACTAAGCCTGCAGAAGCGAGTACACTTTCCGGTCACGTCACGAAATTAGTAGAGACTAGACAGACTCGTGTTTTGTCGACTCTCGGGGAAACCGGTAACCAACACGTACCCATTCTCATGCGATGAATAAACCCGAGTCTGTCTAGTCTTTGCTAATTTCGTGAAGCGCAACTCGTTTCTTCAGGCTTGTGGTACATATTCAGGTATCAAAAAGATTAAAAAGTAACAAAAAAAAAGTAAGTTACAGTCTTCTACATCCTATTGTTAAGTAGGAATGCTACACCTCTAAAATAATGGTGTGTCTTGCAGGCATCTCATCTGGGACCATTTCTTTTCAATATGTTTTTCCAATATTCTGACGATGTGAGGTTGTTTAAACCCATTAGGTCGATTATGGTTTGCGTCAAGCTGCAACAGAAACTATATATAGACATGTTGTACTACTAACAGTTTCAATTTTCGTACACTTTGAATGGAAATTTCTTAACCGTAGTTTTTAAGATTACAGATATTAGTATACAGTGACCATATTGAATACATTATTAGTAAATACAGCAAATTGTTTGGTTTTGTTGTAATAACATCTAAAAACTTTTGTTCTTCCGTGTGCTTCAAGTATAAACTCGACTATGTTTTACGCTTCAGTTGGATGGTGTCCTCAGTATGCCGTCTATATTACTAAGTTAGAATCCATTTCATTCAGGCCAACCTTTTGACAATTATTTTATCTCATGTTAACTTTTTAGTGTTCTACCTTTGTGTTAACGTAGACTATTGCTGAATTCAGTATTCTTAGTCTTACATTGTTAAACAACAGTATTAATTGTCCAAACCATGTTTCTTTGATTTCCGTTCGCTTCCTTTCGCCGTCATACCCGAAACTAAAGTATCTATAGTTCATTTGACATATTTCATTGTAGTTTGAGAACATTTAATCTCCTAATCACCCGCAGCATATTTGACCAACTTCAATAAATACGTAGCAATCTTTCCCCTTTGTATAATCGTACGTATATTCTTAATTCCCATAGGTATTTACAACATTTTTTAGGTTTGTCCCGTTGTTTGTAGATATAAAACAAAACAAAAAGTACATATTTACGAAGCAAATTTACTAAACATTATTATACTGTATTTAGTAAAATAGAATTGTTAATACACATTCTTTTTTCGAATGGTAGCCAAAGATTAGCAAATCTGAACAATAAACCTATTCAAAATCGATCCTAATGAATACCGCTGCTGAATAGAAAACTTCATTACTGCCCTGAAGTATTGTATTCGTTTGGACAACCAGCCGAAATCGATTTTTAACAATTTCAGAATTCCTGGAATCATTTTTCACTTTCATTATTCCCGAAATATGGCGGATCCGTTCGACGATGAGGCAGATCCCTTAAAAATATCTCTTCTACCATTACATTTTGCGAACGGTCATCTTTCCCATTCAAAAACCAATCGCCGCTTATTCTAGACCGTGAAATTCGAGCATTATGCAATGGGAAAGGTGCTCAAAAGATGCCGATAATGCGCCTTTTTTGTGTGTAACTAGAAGCGGAGGTATCTACATAGGTACAATATGTGCAGATTCTGTTTTACCCCACCCGATGGTATTTTTTCTTGATATTTTTTTCACTTTTTAGTACGATGACCTCTGTCGATGATTATTCCTTTTCCGCCAGGTAGAATGTGTAAGAAGCAAAAACATATATTTACTTCTTTCTATCTTTTTTTCTCCCGATTAGATCCAGTTTAATAGAGCTAATCTATCCTTTTCTTTTCATGGATGTGTTTTGTTACATGTTTTCGATTTTGGATAGGCTGCACATGTTGTTATTTGGCTATTTTTTCGATGACCTATTGTCCTGCGAGGTAGGTAGCTTCGTTTTTTTGTGTACAACGTTCGCTCTTCAAGAAGGAAGGTCTCCCTCCGCAACCATTGAGGTGTAGGAAGGTGGTGGTGGGTGGGCGGATACGGAAAACACTTCCGCATATTTAGATTTTTTTTGTAGCAATCATTGATTTTATACAACCATAGCAGGAAAAAATATTCAGTTTCACTTTCAATAGGTTTTAGGTCGATTGGTTCATCTTCTTTTTAAGTTTTAAGCGGTGAATTTGAACTAATAGAACTAATGAATGTGGGAAACTAATAAAAGAATAGGTTATTTTGGACTCTTTATTGTAAAATACGCACGCTGAGAGAAAAAATAGCCAATCAAGTAATATTTACAAGTTTTAACTAGTTCCTGGCGGAAAACCATAGTGCCATAAGTATTCTCTACCATGCATATTGGGAAACCGAAGTGGTTGTCTACAACCAGTTCAATTTGCAAAATGCTTGAGGTTCTTACAAAGTTATAGAATAATACTTATGGTACTATGTTTTAACGCTCTCATTTCCTTGATTTACAAATCGTTAAACCTTGATTTCAGTATAATGTGCTACTTAGGCCAACATCCTCTGGACTTTGTCCCTACAAAGTAAATGATACGATGTCAAAATTTTGAGATAATGTAATACAAAGCATAAGATATCTTTCAAAAATATTTCCGTACATACAGGGTGATGGATGGGTAGTGAACCAAGCATTATTATATTAAATGGGGTACCCTGTATACTATTACGTTTTTGGTTTCTCAATCTAGAAATAAACCAATACAACATGGCTTTTATATGGCTCTTTCTAACAAATTTTGAGATATTTGTAATTTTGTTCAATTTAGATATGTACATCTACATCCTTGAAAA
Organism: Marronus borbonicus; assembly: GCA_902655005.2. Lineage (NCBI taxonomy): Eukaryota > Metazoa > Arthropoda > Insecta > Coleoptera > Scarabaeidae > Marronus > Marronus borbonicus. Next base: position 437,786 of record LR737387.1, on the reverse strand, counting down.
AATATATAAATCGCATACTTAGTTCTAATTAAGCATAGAATGCCTTCGAGATTCAGTATCCGGCACCAAGCTTTGCCAAATACCAGTAACGTAATTTTTTAAATAGTACCATATAATTTTTCTGTATCCACCGTATAGGAAATTTATATCTTTAACATTTTTGTATAACAATGCATATGTCTAATATTGAAAAGAAAAGATATTTATACTTAAATGCAAGTCCGGCATTGTGTTAATGCATCCAGAAATAACCAATTTGATTAGTCTAAATCATATTTTTCAAGAAAAATCGGAATAGATCAACAACGTGTGCTATATTTCAGTAAATGAAAGACGTAGTGAACAGTTTGAATAGCAGAAACATAACAGCTACTGTAATAACGCGACTTGTAAAATAGCGACTTGTCCAAGGCGTTTGATACCGTGCATTTTGAAGTTTTAATAGCCAAACTAGAAAAAATGTGATTCGCGACATAATCTCGGAATGGATTCAGTACTTCTTGAAAGGTAGAAAAGACTTATTTTCGCCCCACTTCTGTTTTTACTTTATATAAATGATTTGCCTAACGTGAAGATTTTAAAGTGAACTTAAATACACTCAATTTATGTTTCATAAAACAACTTCAAATTAAACGTTAATAAAACACAAATAGTATTATAAGATAACATAACTACTCCTAACCTTAATATGAAACATCAAAACGAAGTGCTTCCCTGTGCCGAGAAGACGACATTCTTTGGGTTGGTGGTCGATGCTCATTTATCATGGATCCCTCACATAGATCAGCTAGCTTCAAAGCTGAACAATTACTGCTACGTATTGAGAATTATTACGCGGAGAGTTAGTGTGGACGGTGCAATTAACCCATATTATGCGAATGTCCAGACTTCAGTATGGAGTTGTGTTTTCGTAGCTCAAAAATCCTGCATAAGATCAATATTCGGACTGAGACTGTATTTTTAGAGACGATAAGAAACTTTTCCCTCGATTTTTGTGTTGAATATTCGTTTGTAAAAAAGAATTACTTAGATTTATTTAAAAGGTACGAGCTTATAATACTAGAAGTACTAAATCTTTATATCTTCCACAAGCTGAAAGGGAACTGACAAAGATACAAAAAGCACATTATTTCAGTGTACAAAAATTTACAATTACTTGCCTTATAAATTCAAAATGATCCCTGTTTACAAATTTAGCATATTTTAGAGAAATACTTATGCATGAGGGTAATGTACTCAATCGACGCGTTCTTTAATGAAAAAATACCTGAGCAAGAGCGCGAATTTATATAGAAGTTTAATGTGTTTGTTATAACCACTTTTGTGGACTGCGTAAACGTGTTTAACGTTTTTTTTACAAGTTCCACGCTTTTTGTATTACGGAAAGAACATATTATTATTATTATTATTATTATTATTATTATTATTATTATTAAGTAATTTCGGTTCGGTTAACATAAGAATAGTAAGCAAAAGATACCGATTGATTGAACCGTTGATTCAAAATTTGAGGCCTAAGTAGCTACTCACGATTGATATAAACCAGTTGCTAAACCACTTGTTAGGAACGCCACAGATGTATTATCCTAATTATGATATTTTACTTATCCAAAAGCATTGTCGGCTATATTCTTAAATTTATTTATTTTAAATTTAAAAACCGGGCCTAAAAAGGCCTTACAAGTTCAGGACAGTACCTTCTCTGGGACATAGCCACGAGATTTTTTGAAAACCCCCACAGATATTTTAAATCTTCTTTTGTAATGCAAAAGCACCCAGTCAATAGAAATTTAAACCACACAAACACGATCTCAAAATTTAAATAATTGTAAAGTAATAGAGAAATTACCGTCTGTTATCGTCGACACATTATTTTGGGGATAGATTTTAAAACATACCCTTTTGATTGATTGATACTTTCTTGATCTGTAAAAACTTATCTTTACTTTTTGTCAATAATAGCATTTCGAACAATTGATTTAAAGAAAACAATCACTTCATTGCTTGAATATTAACATTTATCTTTGCTCTTTAAATAACATTTTGACAGTACCGTATAGACAGCTAAATAAGGTGTCAAAACTTGGAAACCAGAAGCGGGAGAAACCTAAAAGTAATGTAAAAATGTTCATTAAAAAAAAAAAGTGACCTGTTCGAGTATTTCTACGGAAAACAAATTGCTTCAATGTTACTAAATTTATTCCATAATTTTGCCACGCAACGTATATAACACCCTATATATTTGTCCAAACTCAAAAAAAAAAAATTAACCAGAACATCTGTAAAATAACACTGTATTTAAAGATTACGGTTGCTATTAACTTCGTTTAAATATCCAAAGAAACGTATTATAATTTGGACTAAGAAACTTATCATCAATCGAATTCAAAATAATCGACTTTGAAACGGATGCGATATCAAACTCTTTCACATACTGCAAATGTTGATCGTAAGAATACGACGAATAATTTATCTACGCCTCTGTTACGGGCCAACATCGGGCCAATACTATCAATTCGATTTGAATCTGGGTCTTTCTTGTATATGTAACGGTCGAATCCATTTGACAGTAGCCGTGTCGTCCCGTACCCTCTTTCTGCATATAGACGATGTTTGTTCGGATCTCAAGAAAAGAGGTGTGCACTACAAACGTAGTTCACGGAATAAAGCCTTTTCCTGTTCCTTCCAATTTCTCCCTTAACGTCTAAGAATTTCGAGAAAGGGACAAAGATTGGTAGATACTTGCGAGTAGCAGTGTGACTTGATCGGATGAATATCAGGACAATGCAAGTATTTAATGTTTTGTCGTAAGGATAGCGACATCACATTACATCTACTTGTTTATAGAGTAATATTCCCGATATCATCCGCAAACCACAAAAATAGGGAAAACGCCAAATGAAAGGGCAACACTACGACGGTAGAAGTGACCTGTAAACTTCTGATAATAAATTATGTCATGCTGAAATCGGTGGCAGCTTTGATGACGCGACCGGGCCCGCAATAATGGTATTGTGCAATATTTACTGCACGAATTGAGCGCCATTGTCAAGAGTTTTTTTTTACCAATTTTCTATGACACACGTTCGCGTTGTCGCAAGTTTGATGGAGGGGAGTGATCGTCCCCTGGAATGAACGAGATCCTCGAGTATGGGGTGGCGATGTATTTTTTAGTTGCGATGTTTAGAAGAGGATTGTTGTTAGTTCGATTGTTAGAAGCTACACGTACAGATTTTTTTACTGTTACATTTAAGCAGAATGTAATGGTATATATAGATATGGTTTATCATTAAACAACTATACATAAATAAAATAAATACCACTATTATTAAAATATCCAGCAACATTTAGAAAAATTATTCATAGTCATATCAATAAATCTACACTAGAAAAGCATATAGGAAAGAGCAACAATAATTCAATATATATGAGGACGGTATGAGAAGTACCCGTGTTTGTGGCTAGATAGCGCTTTGTATCGAAATCTGCATTATCTACCGTGAACATTATCCCTTAGTCGACAACTGTTTCGGAGCTTCATCAAATAGTGTGCTTTTGAAAGCTGTTGAAGGTAAGCATGTTTATATATTTGAAAGAACAATACCGGCCAGCTGTTTGATTTCTTTGTTTGAATAGGAAAACGTGTGCAAAAAATCGAAGAGAAGTTAGATGCAGTTTATAAGGACCATACTCCTTCGATGACTACCGTTAAATACCGGTTTAATGAATTTAAGCGTGGCCAAACATCCGTCTCTGATGAGAAGCGGCCAAGTCGTCCCGTTGAAGTAACTAGCGAGAATATGATCAATAAAGTTTATGTTATTGCGTTAGTAGATTGCCGGGTGAAGATTAGAAAGATAGCACATCTCAACTGAGCGTGTAAAAACTATTCTTCACGAAAAACTATGTAGAAAACTATGAGAAAGCTCGGTCAGATAGATGTCGCATCTACTGACGATTGACTAAAAACGGAATCGAAGAAAAGAAATGTTTTGATATGTAAGCGCAATAGGAGTGAGTTTCTTCGTAGTTTGACTATAGATGAGACGTGGATACGTCATTCCACGCCAGACAGCAAAGGTCAGTCGGAAAATGGGTTTCTCACTGCGAATATCCACCAAAGAAGAAGAATGTGGAAGGCATAATTTTGATTGATTATTTGGGGAAAAGAAAATTAATCTCGGGACAGTACTATGCTGATTTATGGAACCGATTCGCCGCTGAACTAAAGAAAAAAAATGCATCACCATACTTTTTATTCGATCGATTTTTTTGGAATCTGCAACACAATTGTGATAATATTTTTTAGCTGTTACCAACCTATCTTTTGCACTTTTCGGGAACATATTAATTTTTGTAGAATTAACTCGAAAATGTAAAAGATTGTATACTGTAGAGTTAATAACCAAAGATCAGTTTATTAGAAATTAAAAAAAACTTAAAAAACAAGCCATAATAAACCTCAAAGTTAAACTGAACATATTACATTACGAAACCAAAATCCTTCAAAATAAAAGCGAAATTAAATTTAAAAAAGTGCAAAAGTTCCTCGACTACACTCTGTACATTTTTGATAACACCTAATTGGAGCTATACTAGTTAGTTTCCGCCGCTATGCTGGCACAACCGACCAAGTCTTCGACATTCCTGGAAGGTGTATCCTAGACTATACATCCCCAAAAAATGTAAATGAAGGACTTAAATCAGAAAAACAATCTGGCCATTTTATAAGATCATGAATCCGAATTATGAGCAGAGGCGTTATCTTGTTGGAAATACATCACCTACAACCAAGTGAAAGTCACAGCACGAATTTTGATAAAATTTTTATAAATTAATTGCAAACATGAATGATTAACAACTTTTCAATTTATTGAAGAACATTGTCGTATTAATTAAATATAATCTGTATTATATCTACAGAATATAATCTTCTATCATTGATTTGATCAATTTATCTTCATTCATTCGAATTTGAGAAGCATTTATGTCGGTACCTTCGATTATTATATTTTTGAGTAAGTAAACCAAATAAGTTGGTATCAGTTATAACAAGAGCATTGGTGATACCTCCTCCAGATTCGAATAAAACGTAGAGTATAATAAACTTTACAATAAAACATATATCACTAATGGATATTTATAACAAAGTTTTTAAAATTTAAAAGTCTATATTCGTTTCTGAAATATCACGCTGCCCCATTCCTCTCCCAGCGCGATGTATACAATGTGTTTGCGTTTATATGTAATTGGCATTATATATTATACAAAGAGCTAAAAATCTTGGATTAATTAGATATTTTTTGACTGAACATTTTTCTTCTTTAGGTGTGTCTTTTCAATTCAATCAAACATTTACACATAAATATGTACATGTCCGTTTAAAACGATTTTATCCTATTCATCTCGTCAGCTCCCTAAATATATGGTATTAGAATTCAAACTCGTACGTGTTTCGTATAGGTTGTATAGTCTTTGCCGATTTTCCCTAAATATGGCAAAACTAGGGGGCGATCAGGTCCAACGCAACACACATATACCCAGAAAAGGGAAGTGGCATCCGAAAGATTGGTACAGTCTGAACTAATGTTACGTCATCCCAGTGCAGAGATCGGACATTTGGTTGGCATTTGGAATGTTGTACTTTGACGTTGGACATTTCGTGGGAATTGAACTTCTGTTTTACTTCTCTCCACGTATACAAATATACATAGATTATATATCTTAAGGTTACGTATTATTGATCTAGGTGGTGATTTGGGTGGTCAACGTAATATTCTTTAGAAGGGTCTTCTCTAGTATCTTGACAAACAATGTCTAAAACTGTAACCTATTTGATGTATGCCTATAATACAATATGAAAGACTGTTGTACTTTGTTTTGTATTGTTTTTAATTAAGGATATTATAACGTTGAATAATTCTTATCTCCAAGATTAAATAATTTTTTATATGGAGATATCACTAACTTAATAATTTATTGACTTCCGCTATCTAACAGAAAGATATAGAATGTCATACAAAATGAACTTATGTGTAGGCATAGAACATAAGCAATATACGCAAAGCTTCTGTTTCATTTATTGTTTCAAATATACTTTAAACTAGTTTAGGTTACTGAAACAGACATTAATTAAAACAATATCTAACTAACGTTTAATTCATTTAGATTAGTACATGAGGTGGTTCCTGAGCTATTTCACTGCAACCCTTTCAAATCTATTGTGGTTCGTCTATCATTAGCTGTATTCCAGTGCTGTGCCATGTTGTTTTCTCTATCAGGGCTAGGTTAGTTATATGTATCTTGGGTATACAGAGTCCTGTCAGCAGGCCTACTATTGTTCTAACGGACTTCTTGTCCCTGCTTAGTAGGCCCGCTGTAAATGTAGTCCTCTGTCTAATCAGACATTGCTTGGCTTGTTTCTGGCCTGGAATACTTTTCCACCAGTCTTGAGACTTCTTACCTTTCCATTGTTATATATAGAGTACCTTGGGCTTTTATCAGCAGTTGATGAGCATACTCAGGCTAATTCGTCTACCTTCGTGTCTTGGCACCCAGACACGCATCACCTTAGTTCGTCTTCGCATCCTATTGAGCACATTCATGCAGCCCCACACCGGTTTGGAGTCTAGTGCTTTTATCCTTGCTTGACTGTCTGAATAGATAGGAATTCATTTAAAGTTCTAACTTTTAATTAATTTGGCGGTTTGATTTATTATCTAAAAAGGTACCTTATAAAAAAGGTGACTCCTATAAAATGCTCATCAACGTCTGCAAACGTGAGCAATTTATCAGTATTATTATGCAAATAAGTTAATATACATTGAATTGTCCGCGTTACGTAGGATGTCAAGACCTCCTCACTTTCTTATGATTCTTTAGTAATATGTAAGCGGGACAGTATTTTCAAATTTAATTGAAGCTCTGTCGGCTTTATTTGAGAGTTCATTTTTGCTGCAACTGTAAATAACAATGCCACATTTAAAAACACTTTCTTGGAATTGCCTTCCATAACCTTGGTTTCCTGATGGCTGTGAAAAATTGAAAACGTAAAATAAAACAATCAACTCATTAGACTACACTAGAAAAATGAATTCAATAAATCGTGTTCGTTGACTTCGTTGTGTTAAAATAACAAAGAACATGATTATATTAACTAATAAATTTATTACAACAATGAACTGAGTTTATCAAATTGAAACTTGTTTGTCAATTTAATAAATACCCGTTTGTTAACTTTGAGAAAACTTTAGGGATTTTCATAGCCATTAATGGACATTTCCTTTATACAGCCATTGATTAAGATGATAAATTCATTCGTTGGACCAATTTACATTAACGTATTTTTTATTGTGTTGATGTACCTTTCCCTACAGAGCAGTGACCAGTTCTTTACTAACTATCGCCCAAACAAGTACTACTTTAAAAAACTTAATTTAAATTTCAAAACGAAATTTACAAGGCTCCCTTTCAAAAAAGCTAATCAATTTTGTTTTATAAATGATAAAACTATTTGTGAATCATATATCAAACTGCTGGACTTTAATCGAACTTATTTTGCTAAATTCAGAACTGGACTAAGGCAAGTGTGAAATAGTTTCTTCAGCAAACGAGTTATTTCAAGCATTTGCTTCATCAACAGTGATTGCACTAAACACTTAAGTATTTCTAAGTAAGTTCTGATTGGAAATCTTCAAAAAATTTCGCCCAAAATTTGTAACTTTAGTGCGTTTGTTTTTATAGTCAAAAAGTGTAAAGTGAACCTTCATGTGATTTACTTCCAAATTTCTTATTTAGCAATTTCGAAATTTAATTGGCATAACAATGCAAGTAAAAGGTTCGTTAAAACTTAAAGTTGCTCTCCTAGAAAATATTACGAAACACAATGCTTGGTTGATTTTTTTGTAGACATTTTTTCGTGTCACGTGCTGCACCATATATCCACAACATCTGCTAGTCCGTCGATATTTATTATTATATCCGATTAAACCTGGATTCTTGAATATTCTAAAGATGTTTTTCTTGCCTATCGAGTTTGACCAATACCTTTCATCGCGTGTACCCTCCAACAAAGCAACGATTCGATCTCGGAAAGAAAGAAAGATATGAGAGAAAAAAAACATCGATATACAATAACCTTTCAAAGAGGAAATTCTTTCTAATCGCATCAAACGACCTCTGAAAGGAAAGCAAACTGTCCACTACCGGATAAATCCGCAGCAATGCTTACCTTCGTATTGGCCGGATTTCTTCTTCTATTTTAACAAAAAAAAAAAAAACAGGGAATACCGAACATATTTTGTTTACATTTAAAATACGGGGTTTCTGTGTATTACATATTTTTATCGCAGAAAAATAAGCAAATTCTTTGAGGAACAGATTCCCTAATCACAACGGGGATAAAATAAAAAAATACTTTATGCAGAGAAAAATGTTCTGTGTCAAAGTTTGTATAAATAATCGAATTTGTGTTATGAAAATCCCGTCCCACACCTATACCTGATACCTCCAATTTAGCATTTTATCATAGCGTGTACTATTTACAAGTGGAATTTTACAAATGAGCAGTAAAATTGGGAGTTGATTAGAGAAAATGAGACAAAACATGTGGAGTTCCTATATGTAAATTCGTTCGTAGCTAAGCTATACGAGGGATGTTTCCAAAGTTCTGGAAATTGTGCTCTAATTAAATTATGCAAAACTTATAAGCAATGCTATTGGTGATAGACAAGTCTTGATATGTTTATGCAGCTATCAAGTGCAATATAGTTCAGTCTGAGCCAGGTGTTCGACTGATATAGACGCGTTTTCGTAGTATTGTTTTTGTAACCATGGAAGACGCGGTTAAATCTCAAAGAGCAATAATTTTAATTTAATAATAATAATTAATTATTCAATGTCTGCAGTGATTTTTTGGTGAATCTGCAGAATCTAAAATCAGTGGAACGATCGTTTTAAAACTGGTAGAAGACGATCTAAGTACGTCGGTAAACGAAAGAAACATTACTGACGTGGAGGGCCTACTAAAAGAGGACAAGCGAACGACTATTCGTCAAATTAATGTGCGCCTAGGAATAGATACACGACAAGTTCATGATATCTCATGATTGTTTGGGCGCAAGCAAGGTTTCAGCCTACTGATATATTTGATTGATATATTATATTATATTATTATACATCTTATTTTCAATTTATGTTGTTTTTTCAATAGTTTGCTCTAGGTAAGCGTAAAATGTGAACAATTTAGATAAGTGAAGCACGCAGCTTTAGCTTCCATCGATCACAAACTATCTGGCAATCCCTCATATTAAATCCATTTCATATTTACTTTTCAATCTCGAAATTTTGGGCGTGAATGTGAATCCTAAACTGTCAGAGACCAATGGTCTCTCATATCAACATGTCTCTGACAGCAGTGGACCCTACTTCATGCTTCTTATTAAAGGAGTTTTATATACCTACGTATAAGGATATATAATTCTTAAAATGCCTTTCGCATCACACTGCTTTTATGAAATATAACATCTTTTGCGATTATCTTTTCAAAAGATCTCCACTAAAATAAAACCGTCCAACAACATTAGAAGCGGGTGCTGTTTCCAATAGAAATACAGAATCACTATTTTCACCCTCTCTTTCAGTCGTTGTATCGTCCCCCTAAAACAATGTTGCGAAACTCGTTGCAAGCTATCCGAAATAAACGAAACGGGGAAGAAAAGTTGTGCGAAACTATTCCCTATTTACGGAAACCCCTAGAAGCGAGGATATCTCAAAAAAAGGGTGCGTATATGCGTTTAATGGTACGTCTGCGTTGTTGGCAGCCCTTTTTCCCCGCGTTTTGAGAGTGTATGTCTCTACTTCGCACTCTCATTTTACTCGTCGAAAGGGGGTTGATTTGAAGCACGTGATATATAACTGCAAAATTAATTCTGACGAAATTATAGTAAAAATATTGGCCAAATAGGACGAAGATGCGTTGGTACTTTTATAATGGAGTATTCCAAATCGATTCCAAATCTTTATTGAATGCGTTCCTGTTATATTTACAGATTTTCTTATATTCGCCCAAAATACATACATTGGTCTAATAATAAAAGAAACCGTCTTCTTGCATAAGCCCTAAAGATGGACACAAAGGTATATACGTACGCATAATATAATACAAGGTAGCCATTCTGAGGGTCCTTTACCACGAACAAAAGCCTTTTTCACCAAGATGCTCGGCGATATGCGTTGCGTTCGGAGGTACAAAAACAAGATTGACCGTTTCCTTAGCGCACTAAGGCTGCTATCTTTTCTTCGATATTCACATGTGTTCCTTATCTTTAGAATGCTTATTTATTATGTTTGTTTTCTTTTGGAAACTATTCCATACCGTAACCCAATCATTTTTCGATTTGTTACTTGTGATAGATTTTGTGTGTATTCAAAGAGAGTTCTGGTCAGTTACTAATAAATTGTATGATAAATTGGCATATAATCTATCACGCGACTAAAAACGAGTAAAACGATATGCATGCGTTGCTACTGTTGAAACCAATATTTCAGTTTTAGCGCGGTTAAATGGCCTAGATCTCCGGTGTTTTTAATAAAATCATCGTTGAATTGTTTTCTATAGACTCCCATTATAACAATTTGCGTTATTTAGTTAATAATTTGTGACAAAGTGAAAATTTCGTTTCTGAAAAACATGCCGGAGAAAAAGAGGAACGAGTAAAAAGAAAAACAAAATCGATTTAGGGTATAGACTGAAGGATGCAGTATGTTCAAGTTACACACCGTATACCTGGCTAAACTAATAGTTTAATTAGTCAGAGAATTAATGAAAATAATAATAATGTTAGACTACCACCTAATCACCATGTGCAGATGTGCATTTCGCCGTATTACGACTCATCGGTGTACATTTGCCTCACTTCATTATTACTTTAATTAATTTTATGGCTAATTAAGCTAATAGTCGATCTTTCCATCCTTCACAGATCGTCAGGTCACAACTATAGAGATTGTTTGGAAATATTTCGGCAAAATTATGTGATTAAAGTATCTTTAATTAGATAATGTTCCGTATATGTTTCTACCTCACAAATGTGCACTGATGAGCCGTAATATGGCGAAGCGCTTGTCTGTACTTGGTGGTTAGGTGGCAAGTTATAACCTGATTATTACTATTATTATTATCATCATAACAAAAAATGATTCATTTTTTTACTTGTCAATAACAACATTTTTTTACTTGTTAAAAATTCACATGATACAAAAACTAAAGCGTATGCATAACTTCAGATAGGATTAGAAATTACAGAACTTGTTATTAATTCCAAAATGATATTGATGGACATACGATTTACTAATTTCGTGTCAGTTACCATGCATACTTCTGAGGTTACGAAAAACAAGACACTCAAAATAAAAGTTTTATACCACTATATGTAAATGCATTAGTTTGCTTGCACGATGAATATTAAATAGAATTAACAGACATTCTTATTGGTCAGTTGCTTTTCTAAAAATCTCTATAGCTTCCTCTTCTTAACTTACTGCATTACTAACTATTAGTTATGACGTTTAAAATGCTTTAAACAGCTGTTTTAAATGAAAAGCGATAATACCTTTCGAAAAAAAGAAGGTCACCGTTACAGTGCAAATAAATCGCAGAACACCCTCGAAAATGCTCCATTTTCTAAATTACCGTTATTCATTTGGTCAAGTTTATTTCAACAACAATAAAGAAATCTCTACAAAAATGTTATGAATTAACTTTTATTGGGGATGATGGTCATTGCTTTACGAGGAGGTCTAAAATCAGTAGCGATACTGGAAAGCAGTTGTAAATTCTTCGAAGATGTTTGAAAGTTTAATCCAAAGGAGAACAGATGAAATTGCAAAACACGTAGAGAAAATAAAGCTAATGTTAGACCTAATTTTTCATATATCTCCACGACCTGTCAGGATGTCATCTAGTAAATTAGGTACGGAAGAAATTTATGCAAAGAGGAACTAGATGATGATGTGTTCGAGGATGGGGGGAAAGACGGGTAACATTTCATCCAGCTAATGGACGACATTAATGTCCTTAGTTTCGTTATTAATCCTAATTTGTCGGCATCGTATTAATGGTCTTTGTTTAGGAAGTAATATGTATGTATACTAGGAAAAAAACTTTTTACGCAATAATGGAAAATGTGGTTTAGAGAATTAGAGTAAGCCTTTAATTTAACAAAAAGGCACGTAAATAGTTGCCATGCAATAGTTTGACATTAGATAAGATAGAATACTGGTACTTTAAAAATAAATAAATACAGCGAATGAAGCTTTGTTTTGTTTAAACTCCCGATATTTCACTCCAAATTTAGATAGTTTATCAAATTCTGAACACAATGTGCTTTAAATTATGTGGGTTACCTTTCTTAATATCGGGTATATGAGCTTGTTTAGCAAGATTGTGCAATTTTGTGTGTTAATGAAGATTCTTCTGAGGAAAATATAATTTTCTGAGTAGTTTAGAAATTATTGCAAAATTACTGGAAATCGTTATTTTCTTTGAAATAAGGTACTTGCGTAATTATACAAGAAAATTGTTTTAACCCATTTGGTTCTACAACTGTTTTTTGGAAAATAAACATTTTTTTCTTGCAATTTGGTTTAAATACATGCAAATGAGTATAACAAAAATATGTTGTAATTTTTTAATGTTTCGTATTAGGACGACGTCGCTTTCAGTGGTAATGTTTTGTTGATTGCGTTTCCATTTCTGCCACTGTTGGAGCTCAGATCCCCAGATTCTTTAGACCAACAACTCCAAAAATATTGTGTGTTCAGGTATTATTTTCAATTTTCAGATCATGTTTATAAAAAAACGATCGACAAGGAAATGTCCTGGAGATATCATTCGTCGGTGGAGATATAGATCGAGAATTTAGTATTGACTCTATTTGTGCTGCAATAATCTCCAAAGGTAAAGGTTACATCTTCCATTGCATGACGTAAGTAGTGTTTAACACACTCCACACCGGCTTCCCACATTCCACCAAAGTGTGGCGAGTGTGCTGGTATAAAGTGTCATGTTATGGATTCATTGTTACATTGTAGATCAGTTTTATATTAAGAAAGCTTGCAAGTTCTCGTAGATTGTTATTTGTTCCAACAAAGTTCGTTCCGTTATCGAAGAAAGTATGGACTGGTTTACCTCTTCGCGCAATAAAACGTCTAAGTACCATAAAAAAAAAGCTTCGATCGATAATTCTGACACGATTTTTAGGTGTACAGTTCGGCTCTCCAAGCAAATAAACAGGTTGATGTAAGCTTTGGTTAATTTTGATTTCTTGGTCTGTCCTTCTTTTAATGTAAATAGACCGGTGTAATCCATACCTGTTATATAAAATGGATACTTTGCCTGAAGTTTGCAGCAAGACTAGCCACGAGTGCTTCTAGTGGTTTTGGATTAGCTCTAAAACCGATTGTACAGTTTCGTACAGTAAATTTTGCAAGGTATCTTCCTCCAACGGGGCAATACGTCTCTCTTATTTGACTCAGAAACAATTGTGGACCTGCGTGGAATAACTTTAGATGTTTCGTTAATAATGAGTTTGGTAAAAATGTGTTTAGAGCATAGGATCATTGGGAATCTCTTATTTTTATCAAATTCAGAGTTCTACAGTCTACCCCCGACCCTCATTATTCCGACTTTATCAACAAATGGACTTAATTGCAAGAGTTTTGACTTATTTCTAAGATTGGTTAAGTTTACGATGTCTTCGATAAAAGATTGTTGTTGGGCTAATCCAACTAATAACTTAGAACAACAGTCGATCTTAGCTGTAATAAGAGGTCCTACTGATCGTTGAATATTTTGAAAGGAAACAATTGGTTTTATATCTAGGCGTGTAACTTGCAAGTCAGATTAACTTTGAGATGCTAGACCACCTGTTGAATATCTATACTTGTTTCTGCTACATGGCAAGTTTGAACTTGTCTCATTTCAGAGATGTGTATTCGTTCACAAGTAGCAACTGGTCAATTGTTTTGTTCCTCCAACAGCATTCTTGGGCCATGCCACTATAATTGACTTTGTTCTATAGTATTTGCGTATGCACCTGGCGATACTATCTGCAGGGTTGTACACTCTTATATAAAATATCTCACAACCTAAGTCTCATATAAAAAACTTTTATCAACATGTTGTACATAATTGAAATCAGAAAATTGGGCTCTACGTGTCGGTGTCAAAATCCGATATGGCGCCGATAATAAATAAGAAAGTTGACGATGACCAGAAAAAGGAGAAACCTCGTATAAAAATGTCGACTACGCCATCAGATAGGAAATCGAAGGTGACTTTGAGAACATCTTTTTAGTTTTCCTCTACAAGGACAAATAAAGGAGCTAAAGGTAAAAGAAGAAAAACGAGCATTTTTTGTTTTCGGGTTCATAACAAACACAAAATTTAGCAACCTTGCCAAATTTAAATCTACTCTTTATCTGCAATAATAAGTGAAAACCCATGGTGAAGGTCGAAAATGAATCAGCCTGTGGCACCCCTTCTATTTCTTCTTTATAACCAACGAGCGAGGCTTTGCAAAAAAAGACAAAATAAGAAAATATATACTATCAGCAACATCGCTCATCAAAATTTTTTTCGCAATCAATGCATTCTCCCGAGCAGCCTTGCAATAAATATCACACCATTGTACTTTGTGAGTAATAAGACACTGAAAAATGCTGGAATTAAAAAAGCAAAAAGAGGTACCTATCGTACCTTACATTGGATGGCAAAATCAACGTCTTAGTGCAAAAAAAAAACAAGCCAGAAACGTAGCGAAAAACGAAACTCTGGAAGAAGGAGATAAAACGCTAAAAGCTAAAGCTCTCTGGCGCGTATCTCACGGGCAATTTAGCATTTTTAATTAGTATTTCTGAAGGCCGGTAGGGGTTGGCGGACTAAGATTTATAGGATGCTAAGGAGTATGAAATGGGTATGGTGTGGAGATTTTCACGAGGAAAAGAGAAATTAGGGTGGGGCAGCAAAGGTGTGGGTGGAAACAATGAAAAATTGTCGGGGGATCTTTAAGAATTGTGGGAAAGGTACTTAAGATATAAATTAGATTTATTAGAAGGGAAACGTAATTTTAATGCAAACGTTTTTAGACAAACATGAAAAGAATTATATCGTAGCAGGTCAAAATCTACGTAGCGGCATTCTCGAAACACCATATTTCAATAACTTGAAATCATAACAATCATGAAATGTAATAATTAATAATAATAACTGATCGACAATTACCTACTCGGTTAGAAAGGTGGTTGTTAGTGGGCGCGAGAGGGATGCGAGACGGACGAAATCAAACAAATATGGGGAAATGTAGCGGCCAGTAACCGTTATTAAAGATCTATTTAACAAGAAAGTTGTGTGAACTTTTACGTGAATTATTTCATCCATCTTTATTTCAAAATGCAGATAGGCGACTTTAATAAATTTTCATACTTGAACATAAAATTGTAGAATATGTCCTATTTAAAAAAAGAATGTTAGCATCACTTCCATTGACACCAGACACCAAAATTTGTATGCTCCAATGTTAGAGTTAGGGGCAAAGGCATACTTCAAGATCTTACTATTTAATAAAAAAAATAAATTATTAGATTTTCGAAATGTAGAGTTTTCCGGAAAGTCATCATCGATCCCAAATTGTTGGGTATATACGTGACGGTATAAAGGGATCAACCAAACAATAAGAAATGATCTTTTTCTTTTAAAGAATTTGGGTTTCCGGGTTGAAACCGCGTCGTAATTGTATGAGAACGCCGACGTTTCGCTCTCAATTGTATGGAGCTTCTTCTGGGTTGCTGCGTGTTCCGTCGCTGCTGTACGAAGAATTCTTCGTATAGAAGCTCCATGAAATTGAGAGCAAAACGTCGACATTCTCATGCAATTACGACGCGGTTTCAACCCGGAAACCCAAATTCTTTAAAAGAAAAAAACAACGACCGTGGAAGTCTACAACAAATAAGAAATGATATTTCCCAATCGCACAGTCCATGAGTTGAGCGGTATTTCCCAACAGGTGCCTTACTGATGCTATTCACATGCTGTGTAATTCAGTGCATTCATCAATGAAGAAGACACCGAAGCTTTTAAATAAACAATCGGCACTGTCATTAATAAATGTAATAAACATTAGGAGTTCCAAACTAGTCTTGCGGAACTCCCGATGTTGAAGTATAGTCGTTGGATATATATTGTATTGTGTCATTAAAATTCGATACAAAAATTTCTATTAAATCATCGTTAAATCCAAGACATTGTAATTTGTTAGCCATCATCTAAACCATGAAAATCGGAACAAGATTTTTCAAACAATTAATAAAACGCGATTCCAATAAAAGAAACAGCAATTGTAAATTAAAAAGAGCATTCCCCAGCTTAAACCGATCCGCACAGATATCTTTCTCCAAAACCATCTCTAAGCCGAACGCTATATATCTCGTCCTCGTCCCATATTACCTACATACATACATGTGTTTGCTCTCACGCTACAAGCTACAACTCCATTGATAAAAGTTCACTCAATAAAACTACCATAACCTCTCTTTTTTCACCAAACGTGCGTCGCGCGCGACAACTGCCAATAAAAAACCTAAAACACGACTAGCAGCTTCGCTTTTAACCCAACTAGAGCAACAGAGATGATAGCATGAAGCGATCGTCGCCGATTGGCAACATCGACCGTATACGGCGCACCGCGTGCCGCCCGAGTGTTTTTTAAGCTCGCGCGATTGCGCTCGTGTTGCCGCTATCGGCGAATCGCCGAACTACCAGCACGTGGCCTACTAGATACCAGGAGTGAAGCTTCTAGGAAGACGAGCGCGCTACTTTATATAGGTCCAGGTGCGCGTATGTGTCGAACCGCGTGTGTGAAGTTTTTTACGGGTGTTTTCTGGTTGTAAGAGAGAAAGAAATACGGAAAGGAAGGGAGTTGGGAAAAAACGGTAAAAATGAGGAAAGCAAGAGGTTGACGCGTTCTTTTTTAGGGGAAAAATAGGGTTTTGTGAAGCTCACGTGCCTGATTCTCCTTTTTTATGATTATTTTAAAATGTTTTAGGGAGGAGAGATGATTGGAACGTTGTTGCTGTTGTTTTATTTCGTAAAGTTTGATAAAATATGAAAGAAACACGTTTAATTAATTAGAACCATTTTGTTAAGCTCAAAAGCCTTGATTTTACATTTTCAATAGATTTCACATAAATTTGTTGTTACGGTAACAATTTATTTTGTTGAATTAAAGAAAAGATATTAGTTCTCTGATAAACGAAACAAATTTTCTGTTTATATTAACCAAAATAACTCTCTTAAAATTATTAAAATGTAATGATACCTGTAATTGTTGAGTGCAAGTATCAATAGGTATTAGTTTAGTGTGCTCGTTATTTAATGACGTTTTGGAATTAGAATTATTACGACTTTATAATATGGCGATAACGTGGTCGGGAAGTTTGTTTAGTTATTGCACCGCCCTTGGTGCACGTAACAACGGATTCCGGTGGAACACCTACTTATGCTATCCGATACTGCACCATTTGCTTCCACAAACTACTGCCGGTTGTCGAGATACGTGCGAAACCAGCCAAGAAAAACGTTCCTGACCCATAGTTACATAGCTTGTATAGCAACGTTTCATGGTTTACGCAATCGTAAACTCTACACACAACCCGATGAAAAATCATTTTGCTATCTAGTGACGTAATTATTAAAAAATACCATCCACACAAAGACATCCGAGGTACCTTGTTAATCTAAGAAACTCGACAGTCTTTCACTAGTTATACTCTCTATTATTTTCGAAAAATTAGAGAAAATTTGGCATATTAAAGCGGCGCTGTAGCTTGAAAAGTCCACTAAGAAGCTTTCAGCTAATGGCTAAGGTATACCCACTCCAAATTCACATCTTTACCTACTGACTTAGTTTTCTGGTATTTAATTAATAGAAATTTGAAAGAAATTTGATGAAAATGGAAATTAATGATCGAGAACTGTGCGACGTTGATGGCTGTTGGTTGGCATGGCCGGTTTCGATTTCCGCGTGAGGACCTAAAGGGTGGAGTGCGAAGGGTTTTCTTTTTATGATCCATTGTTGGGTCAGATGACGGGGTGGAGGAGAAAATTATAAAAGAAAATTATTATTATTATTATTATATGATATATGAACTGCAAA
Source organism: Marronus borbonicus (assembly GCA_902655005.2). NCBI lineage: Eukaryota > Metazoa > Arthropoda > Insecta > Coleoptera > Scarabaeidae > Marronus > Marronus borbonicus. The sequence goes on along the minus strand of LR737387.1, from coordinate 419,574 downwards.
ATGTGAAAACTGAAGACGAAATTCATCCACTCAGAGACATATAGAATAAGACCATTCCCCATTCTGTTGCTTTTATCCATTACAAAAATTAATAAATAAATGTTTGAAGAGTAGTGTCAATGAATATCTCTAAGAAAAAAGTTAAAAGGCTACTAGACGTAAATAGCTACAAGGAACTAGTGTTCCAATTAATCCAAACAAACCGGCATTCCCAAAGAAAGACAAATTAAAACATAAATCGTTACAGCATCTATTTCTTTATGTTTTTTGGCTAGATTTATAATTATCTATTTCCTTTTTGTACTTTTAGCTATCAATGTTAATAATTCCACTCTCCCCTCCCCACCGATTTTTTATATTTTCTTCTACGTCAAAGTTTTGTACCTGTTTTGTACTAAATATAAAAAGTTTTGTACCATTTCGATTTAGCAGATATTAGCCATTTTCGACGGGGGGCCAGTGACATGTTGGACCGTCCACAGGCGATTAAAATTTTTTTCTACGTCAAAGTTTTGTACCGTTTTCTACCAAATATGAAAAGTTTTGTATGAACGAATTCAGGTGAAGGGCTAGAGACATGCCAGCCTCCCAGAAGGGATTTTTTTATCTTTTTCTATGTCAAAGTTTTGTGCCAGTTTTGTACCAAAAATAGAAGGTTTTGTAACATTTCCGTTTAAACGATATAGACTATTTCCGGTAAGAGGACCAAAACTCAAGCATTTTGTACGAATCTACTTTAGTAATTATATATGATTGAAGATACCAAAATCGGCGTTCTAACAGAGTTTCGCGAAACTTGTGTGATAGCTCGAAGTTTGGTTTAGTTTTACCGTTTTGTATAAAACACTAAATGCTAATTTTGTACTGTCTTGTACCGAACATCAAACGTTTTGCAGCGAAGCCAATTAAGGTGAAAGTGCATAATTTTCGGTATTTTCTACTGTTTTATACTGTACATCAAACGTTTTGTACCAAAACCATTTAAAATGATTGTGTTTGGCAAATGTCAGCTAGCATTAGCACCTTAAATGGTTATATCTGCTAAATGGCTTTGGGACAAGACGTTTGATGTTCGGTACGAAACAGTACAAGACTGGCATTTAGTGTTTGATACACAGAATACTACAGAATGATATAAAACTAAACCAAACCAGTAACAATTGAGTTCTGGTAGAAAACGGTACAAGACTAGTACAACAGATTAGAACAAGCGGAAAATGAATATTTTGATATGAAGGAGCTGATATATTTCCTGTTCTCCCTGTCGGAAATAGTTTATACAAACTAAGCAAAAATGGTACAAAACTTTCTGTCTTTGGTACAAAATATTATGGACCAAAACACTTTGACAGAAAAAGTTAAAAAATCACTTGTAGAGGGCTGGCATGTCTCTGGCCCCCCATCGGAAGTCGTTAATAATTTCTAAACGGAAATGGTACAACATTTTTTATTTTTGGTACAAAATAGTACGGTTGTGAATGTTTTATGTATTCATATATTTTGAAATAAATCATTATTATTATTATCTATAATTGACATAAGCATGTCTATTACAAATAAACTTAATGTTATGTGTATTATGATGTATATTGACGATTGAAAAAGATAATCCTATTTTATTTTATCTACTTCCTTTCTTTATAGTAAATGAAGGTGAAAATACGGAAAAATAAACATTAGAAGCATGAATGGAATTGACGAGTAACATAAATGAAAAGATATAAACGTGAACCCAGAAATAGAGCCCACTAACAACACTGCTAATTCTAAAAAGAGATAGTGCTATACAAATTGCTGTAAACCAGCGAAAATTGACGGATTTGATGTTATAGATTTTAGCATAGCAAAATTACATAAAACATACTGTACAGCATTTATTTTGGGCGTCGTCTGCCATATCTTCGCTGTCAGATTCGGTTTCGCTGTAATTCAATTTTATACTGATTAGTTTATTTCTGCAATTGTGGTTATGTATGCACTTTACAAAAAAATCTTAAAGCATATTTATTTATTGAATGTACTTAATAATTCTTCTATTTTATTTAACACTATCAAATTTGCAATAGTTAAATTTTGTTATGAGATGTAAAGCTTATAGTACACTTGAACATTTTGGATAATTTACTGAAGATTTAGGATTTTTAGTATTTCAAAATTAAAGAAAATACACAATTTTAAACTACCCCCTATGAAGACATTTTATAGATGGATTATAGAATAAAATATATGTACTATAAAGTGCACATTCTAAATCAAAAAGCCTTTCAACGATGGTTATTTTATTATAATCTGAATAATCTAAAAAACAAACCAAACGTACACAACTTAAAAAAACATTATCCATTCATTTGTCTATTGACCATAAAATCGGGAAAATAAAGTTAACTGTAACACTAATACAACAAAAGCAAATTACACAACAATTACACAACGATAACAAATACACGAACAATTTAAACAATCTCTACTATGTATCTATATTTACCCCAACAAAGGAGTGAAAGGTTTTCAAGTTCAAACAACCGATTAGCGTTATCGGCAGAAACAAAATATGTGCTCACTTAGGGATCAGAAACTATACGTAACATTGCGTAATATTACAGTATTCATGAGACGAAGGTGGGAAAATACAAGAAATTAATTTGAGAATTGCCGCTAGGAACCAAGCTAGCGGATAGAGTAGAGTAAAAGTTGTTTCCGACAGCTTATCTGGTCTGCCACAAGCGATTATACATAAGAGCATACAGTCCGTGGTCAAGACAATACGGCCATACTTTCCATCATTTTTCAAGGAAAATTTTACAAAACATTATACATGCATGACGGCGCGCCAGCTCACTTTTCTCGAAGAGCAAGGGAATTTTTGCAAAGACGATTTGGATTGGTCCGTACCATGGTTAGCTAGTAGAACCGACCTTAATCCGCTTAATTTTTCATTTTGGGGATTTATGAAAAGTAAAGTGTATTCCGTAGAACTAAATAATGAAAAGCAAGCCTTATAGAGTCTGCTAGCAGATTCCGCAATAATCCAGAGATGCCGTCAATCATTACCACAAAAAGTGTATTTAAGAAAAAGACCATCAATTTGAACACCTTTAGAGCAAAGTGCCTTATATCTTTTACAATTTATTGTTATTGTTTTTCTTTGCTATGTTATGTTATGTTGTTATTTTTAAAGCTCATGTCGACTAAGTAGCAATCTTTTTGTGATATTGAAGACAAATTAATTTTCTAAAAAGAATTTTTCAAACTCTTAATATCCTGTACTTTGAAAACAAAGAGCTTACGTATATACAAGGCCTTTCTTTATTATTATTATTATTCTTTATTTTATGGGCCTCTATCGCGTGGTACTATGCATTGTAGTTTTTTCAATATTACCCTGTATACATAAATAATAATTAGTAACATTTAAACTACTTAAAAATGGTTTAAAATTTGTAGAATTGTCTATTTTTAAACACTAATCTTATGATTAATAATTCTACAATTTAGTGAGAATTAGTTAAAACTATTGGATCGCCTAGACACTGCTTGACTCTGTATGCAAGCGTATACATGAGCGTCTACTGCATATGACCAAAGCTGTAGATTATTCGTGCCAGTATAATGTGCGTGTTGTGTTGTTATCTCCTTTTTACTTGATAATATTTTCTGTGACCGTGTATGTATTGTATTTCTATGTGTGTTGGCGTGTGATAATTTGTTTCAACTAGACAGGCGACGGGTATGGCATATATGATTCCAAAAAACAACATATTTACTTAGGATAGGTTAGGGTCCATACTGGCTGCGACCTTGACTTCGTATCTTATCTCGGACTATAATATTTTCCCTTCTAGCTACAGTACATACATTATTATGTGTGATATATTCCGATATACATAGGTTAACAAGAGTTATTGCTTTTTTTTATAACATAACGGATCTTCTAACATATACTGGTATTATTATTATTATTATTTCGTTTAAGTATAATTGTTATTAAACATTACAAGTAGAGAAACAACACAACAAGTAGAGTAGAAAAGTGGTTACCATAAGGAACACATTTTGTGTACGTTTAAATTTTGCCCAAATTAAAAAGCTATCTTTAAATCTTTATCAACTGAAAAGCAAACCTAAGTTTGTATATAAAGTTATTTACTATGAAGTAGGCATATACAACGTTCATCGACGTTGAATGGCCGTTCCATGTTTTGCCATCGATGATCGATGATAGGGCTACCAAACATCGAACTTAAATCGCTTATCATCTTGGAAAAAATAAAAAGATACCTTACTTCTTAAAAATCAACTCAAAACTTATTTTAATTGATCCATCTGGTATTATCAACAAAACAGCTTATCACTTTGTTTAGAATTCGGAACCCTGGTTTAAGAAAATATATTTTACCTGGCCATTAAATCGAGCAAAACAGGTCAAACAAGCCAGACAGGAAGAAGTGGACGAGCAGACTAACGATTCCGCAGGTGATAAAAATGATAACATTGCTAGCACTGTTGGAATTGAAGAGTTCAGTCGAATAATAACTTCCTTATGTAGTTTAATAAATAAACAATTAAACGAACAGATATTAAACAAAAAAAAGGATAATTGTTAACTATTAAGTCCCAAATGTATTTGACTTATGGGGAATACATAAAAATATGGTAATGAAAAATAAAAAGAAAAAGCTAGCAATATGAAACCCGTCTGAATTAGATACTTACCTAAGAAGCCCAGTATACCCATCGGAGAAAATTCTTTACTTTGGTGAAAGCAGAATGCCGCTACGTACCCTTTTTGGTAAAATAGTTGACAGACTGTTAGCAGTTGTAACTTTCGGGTAATCAGAATGTCTTTCTTTCAAAGCTGGATAGATAACTGAACAACGAAACTAAATCAAAGGGAAGTTGTTATCAACATCATTATTTTTGCTGGGAATCTACAAACAATATGGGGATTTCTAATAAGAAACATGTATTTTGTTTATAATATTTAGAGTTGCTATTATGTTAATAAGAGTTACTTTTTATTTTTATAATCTTCATTCTATTTAACTTTTTTGTGTGATGTCCCAAATAAAAAATCAGATGGCTAGAGCTACTGGTATATTCCTCGGCATGCAAATTAAAATATACAACTGAAAGAACTTATCCTAAATTGTCATAACGGCGGCTTTTTTTTTTTTACATGGCGCATTAAGCTGACGAATGTCGAATCTGGCGCTTGGGGTAATTTTTTTTACTGATTCTTTGTTTTAATGCATCCACATTTTGTAACAAAGGGTATTTTACAATCCCTGAAACGCGGCAATAACACTACCAGCGTAATGTGAAGTGTTCATGTCTGGCCAAAATACATAATTCCCACTAGAATGGTTTTTGCTTATGAATTTCTCTTGTTCTTATGCACTATTTTTCGTAAATTTTGGTATTTACAGAATTGCGAAATGGACAAATATAAGCCTGAGAGTGACTTTTGCAAGAAATTGCAGCCAATACAAACAACTTATGTTCATATTTTTTGTTTTATTTTCTTTTTTAAATCACCACAAAACCATTTGTTTGCCTTTTTCGCAGTAATCATATTTGTTATTTGCAATAATACTTCTATCTAGCATGAAAAATGATTCGTCATCTATAACTTCGATACCACGTTGTCTTAGCTTACATCTTTAGTCTTGCAACTGCTTCTCGGAATATTTTGGGACTTCGCTTCTTCTTGGAAGTCATTTTTCTTGCTGGTCTTCCCCAACCTGTCCTTCTGTCAAGGCCTATGTTCGCTGTTTAGGGACATCCACTGCATAAAAGTTATCACTAAGCCTGCAGAAACGAGTACACTTTCCGCGTGCTTCACGAAATTAGCAGAGGCTAGACAGACTCGTGTTTTGTCGACTCTCGGGGACAGAGACTATCAAGTCTCTGTTAATTTCGTGAAGCGTACGGAAAATGGCGAACTTTAGTATCACCATTAAAAATGTGTACCAATCTTTTTCCTGTACATCTTTACATCCCAAAAATTGTTTACTCTTGTCCTAACGGCAAAAGCATTGATGTTGCGGAAACATCCACGTTTTTGGGTCGATATGTTGGCAACACCCATGGTAAGTATCGATGTTGAACATCGAGAGTTCTAAATAAATATATTCCAAGTAGAGGCTTTTATTTTAAATTTGTGTGCCAATAAAAACCTTAAGAAAGGGATACGAGGTACGACCATAAACATCTTCACATACAGTTAGTATTTACTAACAGCTCTTAAAGTCTATATGGATCTGGTCTGACATGTTAAGCGGTTCAATGAAAGTACATAAATGGATTATGAATGCTATACACTACTACTCCTCTATTCTGCTATCATCATCTAACTCATCAACTAAGTATTACCTACGAAGGTAATATACAGAGTTCACGAATGTATACAGAACCTAAAGCAATAAACGAAAAAATTGACGATTACCTCTGTAATGTACCAAGAAGATTTGGAAACAGAAGAACACAATCTATGCAAATTTGTTTCCAGTTTGTCTAAAGCCTCTAACTATTCTAATACTCATCAATAGCTGGGATGACTAAAGATCTTGTTTTTTCTGATGTCATTTTTAGTATACGAACCCTCTGGCAATGTAATTGATAATCTCTGCATTACACTGCTTACAATTTATTCCTCAATTTTCCACTCTCACTCTTCTCCCTTGATTTCCAAAAGCGCCTCATCCCTCTCTTTCCCATTCCACCAAATTAAAACTAATTGCACCAGCGTTAAATGGCCCGCGAGATAGAAAAAAAGACAAAGGAGCTCACCACCATCTCCTCTTACTAAACCACCGCACAAGCATGAGCGTCAAAAAATTATCTCGAAATTCAGGCCGTTGCGTAGTTCCCGTTCGCCACAAGATGGCGCTACCATATACGTCCGTTACAACCCCTTCCTACCCCGTCCCCATATCCTGCCGTATACCTAACTCCCGTTTGTTGATTTTATTATATCCTCGGCGTCTCTTTGGGGGAGGGAAAGAGGACGGACGCGAGGGGCTATAGGGAGGCTGATATGCTTTCCCCCCCGCTCCAATGGTAGCGGCGAATTAAGAAGCCGCTGGATTGAGGAATAGAGGGGAACGGGCTTGTAAGCGGCGTTTTAAAATTTTCAGACGACCCAAAGCTGGCAGCTGAAGCGAAGATCGTTGGTATGGGGGGAATTTGGGAGGAAAAGCGCAGAGAAACGGCGAAGTTTGTAATCAAGACACACAAGAAAATGTTGGGGGTGGTTAGGTGGGGGATTCTAGCGATTTTCCTCGGCTAAATTAATTTGGACCGCTCTAAACAATGGCGGCGTATAGCGCGCTAATGGTGCCCCGTTTGCCGAAATTGCCTCTTCCATCCCACCTCCATTGCGACCCGTTTTTCGAGTCGAAACGGTTATTTTTTTATGTAGATTTGCCTCCTGGTTTACTCTTCGCTGGGGGAATACCCTTTTTTCGCATGCTATACTTTGTCGACGGCAATGATTATGAGCGGACGCTGTAAGCAGGGGTGGAGATGTGCTAGGGGAATGGGAAAATAAAGGACGAAAGGCCCAAGGAGTCGAGCTCATGCATTTTTATGCGTAGTTTTTTTCCTTCGGACGCAATACTCTAAGACTAATCACTAAGATTCTGTTTAGAATTTCATTTGGGGACGGAACAAGTTCGTTTCGTTATCGTAAATTTTCTGTTTTATTGTTACCACCAGAAAAGAGAAAACTTACATTTTGATTAATATTAAGATTGATTAGATAAGTCTAGAAAATATTACGTTTTTATTTCTAAGAGGTGTCAAAATTAGAAGCTTTATTTGTATATTTTCGATGTATTTTTTGTTTTTTAATTGTCCAAACAAAATATACATTATACTAGTTTGATGAAACTTAACGAGTCTAAAACGAAATTCCCTCAAGTCGTTGCAATTTCCCCATATGTGACAAGTGAAAGAGTGACAAGAAAAAGAAACGTAACGAGATTTCTGAACAATAAACAATCAATGATGAAGATTTTTTTTTGAAAATCTCTGCTACATACACTGCTATATTGAATACCGAAATTTATCAAAAATTCATATTTAAATTAGCATCATGCGTTGTACCTCATATATACAATCGAACGCTCCATGTTAACTAACTAGAGCAGAAAATATCAGTCGATAATAGGATATAAAATTGCAATTGACATCTTTGACGTTAGTTAGGGAAACCGAAACCATATTTTTTCTCCATAACTTGCTATTGCTGCATTCATTGTTAGCGACGTACATATATGTCACGTTTGTTATCGAAAGAATGGAGGGAGAATAGTGTTTCTTTGCATTGATTTGACGCGTTTGACAAGTGAGAGTCAAAAGAATCCTATTTTATTTTTTCCACGAGCGAGCAAATAACAAAAATTAAGAACGATTGAGTTTTACGGTGGAAAAAATATTGAATTAGAGGAAATCGTTTCTTTTTTGCGAGATCGTTGCTTTTTATTTTGCGATTTCTAACGTACTTTCATTATTTCTTGACAATAATCGACAGTTCTACTATTCCTTAGATGAAACTGGGAACAAAACAGTTGACATTGACCAAAGTCAGGGCTGCACCAACTATATTAACATTCTTATTGCTTTAATTACTTACGCATATGGTATGTAATGCAGTATATTAATGCTTCCAACTCTTTTTGGTTTTGTCAAGTTGTTTGCACCTCTCGCGATAAGCTGCATAAGGCTTAATTTCATGTAGTTGAATATATGAATGTGGGATAGACTAACTTCAGTTTATGTTTGTTTTGAAATTAAGATAAATAAAGTCAAAGTTAGTGGACGTTTGCTCAATAAGACCGATTTGTCTGCTCAAGGTCAAGTCGCTCGTGGCGTTATCTGTGTTCCATTATCTTTTTATTTCCGTTCATTATAAATGATAAAATTCACCTTTTTTCAGAATTTGTATATGGTTCTACATTCTTGGTTTCGAGGTTGGAAACGCATCGTTGTTGCAGCTTCTGCCGACGTTTCGTCCACACTCATGGGACATTTTCGAGGCTGTTACTACACACTCACTCAGTATGCAGCAACAGCTGAAGGTGCAGCATATGTCACTCAAAGCCATATGCAACTTAGCTGACGTCACGCAATAGCAAAGTAAGAACTTATCTTCCCTTTTTGGTTTTATATATTTTTCCCTTCCATCTTCTAATGTCGCCAAAACCCTTACTTACAGCAAATCTTCCCGTGGCACGAGTAAATAACTTTAAGGTTGTTTTCTTTTAACGTGACATAAGCTTAACCAATAATTGAAAATTTTACTGACCCGGTGTGTGAATTACAAAATCCACACGTTATGTTGTGTGTTACGATATGTTAAACTTTATCTAACGTTTTTAAAGTATGTGTTGGCAACATTTAACGAATTTAATGCGTTCTTTCAATCAGAAGAGGCGCTAGTCTTATTGATATATATTAAAAGTGAAAGAATAATTAAAAAATAGTATTAAAGTAGCTTCCTCATGGTATTGATGGAATCATTTACAGCAAACGCAATGCAGGGATAGAAAAAATACCCCACGGACATGTTTTTGCCTACCCGGCGTCATCAGCGTGGTTTCGAGAGGTGGTTTCTGAAAGTGAAAGATTTATTAGAATTTCACCAGCAAATTTTTTGAAAGATGTATATTGAAAAAAATGTAGATGTTGCCTGTATAAATGTATATGATTCACTTAATCACCTACCTAAACATGAAATAAGCATTGGGTTAAAAATAAGGCAAATATTAGAGAATATTAATACGAGCCAATTTATAGAAAGCAGTTGCTGAAGCAATCAGGAGGTTCCCAGTTAAGGATGCATTTTATAATGTTTAAGATTTTTAAATAAGCAACATATTTTTGGTGGCGAACAATGCAACTTTCAAAATATAATAGAGATTCTTGGTTTAGATATAGATTCAATTATGACAGAAATGAATATCAAATGAATAAATATCATTTTAATTAAAATGATCTTCCTGATGATGATGTTAGTTCACTATTAAGAATTAAATTAGGCATGCATAATTCTAACTCATGTTGTTTAATAAAAATAATAATACAGTAACGGGATAAATCCAGAAACAATATTGTATAAATACATACAACCAGCAAGTGTCTCATATGGCCGTTCCACATTCGATCAAAACTAATATGTATAATATTCTCTAAAATACGGCACCGATCAACAAACAAATACAGGTACAAATGGCTCGGTCAAGCTATATAGTTAGCAAATAATCTAAGCAATATTAAATCGGTCACAAATAATTCGCTTAAAGTAAAGTTGAAGTATGAATAAGTAAAGCGGCGTAGCGAATAGACAAAAAGATGATCACGGGTATAGCGAGATGGAACACGAAAATCAAACTAGAATAAAAGTTCGGGACAGTCAATTACGTTGTTTATTAACTTATATAATACCACTAAGTCACATACTCTTATTATACGGAGGTATAATTAGATCCCAAACACAAAAACTTAACAAACCCCCACTGAATACTTTCAGTTCTGTTTATATAAGTAGCACACCTTGGGCTCTATACAACAGATGCATAGCTAGTTATACTATTGATATAGGAAAAATATAATGCCTTAATGAACTCGGCCTTTCTCTAATCAAGCAACCGTTTAAAAATTACTAACCTTCAGTTACCACTTCGCTCCTCAATTATGAGAATAGCCGGCGTTGCAACAGAACATGCAGTTCCAACTGAAGAAATGGTTTCCCAATTTCGTTATTTGTGCCCTCGAAGAAATAACAGAAAAACAAAAAAAAACGCTGTAATTCGTGTCACAAACCAATTTGCGCTGAGGACAGCAATTATACCTGCCCAGGCTGCCTAGCTATAAATATGGATTGGGAGTCATTTTTAATTTAATCTATATTTTTCATATTTTTCTTTATCTTATATTCAGCTAGTACTTGATTTAATATATTATATGTTACGCATTATGTATCTTTAATTTTCCTTTAAATAAACTTACTTGCAATATAATGAACAACGCTAAAGTAAGATAGTCGACACAGTCCTGAAGTAAGCACCCAGCGACCCCATCCGGACAATCGTTCTTCCGAACAAGCAACGAAGGTAGTTCGAATAAATAGATTGATAAGTTGCTACAATTACAACATAACTAATGACCATATACAGAAATTTAGTCAAAATATGTATAATTTTAAAAAACACATAATGTATCTTTTTATAATTCTTCTAATAGTGAAAATATTTAGTAATTCGTCGGGTTTTGTATTTTCTACATTTTTTTGTGTAGAAGTGTCTAAAGTCGTCAAAGCGTCAAAGTCTAAAAACTTGAATAGGTACATTTAAAATCTTATTGGTGGTTTCGTTTTCTTTTATGATGCCACAAAATAACGATTTTCTTCATAATGTTGTGACAACAATAGCGATTTTTATTGTATAAGGTACCGACAAACCCAATCGGAGAGTTGGCAGCACTGATCTAGTGGAGAATTTAATGACAAATATAGGTTTTTACAAGACTTCGGACAAAACAATACAGTAAAAATTAAATAAAGAATTGGTAACCTCGTTTCTATTGGAGACAAATGTACCAACAAATTATCAAATTTATATCGTTAAAATTTCATTTTCGATGTTTTGGAGTATGTAGACATCAATTCTTTTTTACTTGATAAAAATATAATCGTAGGGAATCGAAATAGACAAATATGCCTTAACAATAAAAGAGAACAGGACGTGGCAATATACTGATGAAAATTTAGAGCAAACGTTTACCCTCGGGCAGGTGACACATGGGTTCCGCGTGTTTATATGTGCATTCGCTTTCTGCAACGATCGGTGTTGCTCAGCATCGACACATGCCATTTTTTTCCTTGTTTAGGAACGATGAAGCCTGTTTTTCGAGCGAAACTATCGAAAAATGATCGTGAACTGTGTGGTGGGGGCTCACGGTTGCATTATATCCTGGTGGAATTTGAAATAAAATGCGCCAGCTTTACTTTACTGAGTCTTTTTAATACTAAATTGTAAAAGTTTTTTTCAAATATAAGAATATATAGAATATCAAGTCAATAGACGCCAAAACTGTCCTACGATAACGCAAGCATGTACTAGTAAAGTTAAAAATTAACTTAGGCGCTTTTTATTTTATTTATATATTTATTTTACTACTTAACTTCAAGTATTTAGTGCGATCCATTTAACTGAAAACACAAAATCACAATTAAAAAGTGATTAAACAGTCGCGAACAAGGGATTCAACGGACGCTTAAAATTTTCTCAGTGAGAATTTAACTTTTTAGTGCTTGAATTCAACGCTAATTACTTATAACTTATTCCATTAGTAGTTCTAGTACTCAGAGCATGCACGAAGCTGGAGTTACATGTTCCATTGGAGAATTTGCAAAGTGCAATAGTTTGTGTTCCATTGGTAAAGTCAGAGCAGTCAGAGTTGCACTCGGAGGAATTTTTATTTCTCTGGCTATAGGAGCAAGAGTTGGTCTAGACCATAGATTCACAATGGGGCGGTAGCCGATCCAGACTAAATGAGAGGCGTTGAATCATTCAAAAGGGGCGGCGGTTTTAGTTTAGCTTAGAATGGATTGACGGTGACAAGCAGGGTTCGGAAATATTCATTTATGTACATTCCCTCAGCTACATTTATGAGTTCGCACAAAAGCGCGTGCGTTTCAAATTTTGTCTCTTTGTTCTTGTTCATGTGCGAGAAGAAGAGAAAATATAAACCTCGTCCACACTCGCATAAATATGGCAATTAATCTATTAAATTAGAATGTAGTCCAACGTAATAGTTGTCTTCGTGAACAAAGTCAAGGTCTACCGCAGATCAATAATGCTAATCAGTCTTTCTTAAATATAAAGGTAAAGACGATAACCCGATTCAATTTTCAAAGAGCCTAAAACGTCTAGTTACTTCCAAAACAAGTCTTCCCGAGTTGTTAGTCTTAGGTCGATCATGACGCACTCACTTGGTAAGAATCAATTTCAAAATCTTCTTGCGTTCGAATCCCTGTTCCCGAACAAATACTGAGACAAAAACCCGCAAAGTAAAATGAGGACCGATCTAGTCATCAGCAAATACAAGTCTTTTAAGGGTACGTTGAAAGAGCATTTTTTCACAAAAAAATACTCAATGGTGACGAAGCCGCACGCTACTGTAAAACATTAACCCATTATATGCAGTTTAAAGAACAAATCGTGAATATTTTGAAAACTTAAAAATTGGTATATCAACCCCTATCATGAATCTATGTGGAATTTTTTTTCCAATTTTCCAGTTTGGAAGTATCTACATTTGGAAACAATTTATAAAGACCCTGTATAAAATTTAATAACGATAAGATGTGCATGACCTTCCATTTCCTCATGGTGTTGATGGAATGATTTACGGCAACCTCGTGCACCCCATGCACCTCGTTGAGTTTTCACAGCAGTTGGTTCCTGTTAATTTTTTCGAATTGTTATTTTTAAGTCCAGAGAAGCGGTTACCTTGTTACCTTTTCAATTTCTTTTAACATCAAACTTGTAAAGATTTTACGCGATTTTTTCGCAATATATCCCAGAAACAGATTCTAGAATGCTAATAGATAGTATTATAGTAATTAGACAAGCAACGCCCTGTATAGCATCTTTATTTACGTCGACAAGATATGCTCCCGAAAAAAAATTAACGAAAGGTAATACAACGCTTAATATCCCCCAGGATTAGGTATTTGGGATGAAATATTCAAGCCCTATTTTTCTCCACCACCACCACCTCCTCATCACCCTCTTCTGCCCCGCGACGGATACTTCGCGTTGGCCGTTTTACGGTCGACTTCCCGTCCACGCGTCCCTTGATTCCTTCTACAACCCTCTCCCCCCTCTTCACCTCCATTCCGCGGAAAAACTTCCACGTCTTCACCCTCGTTTCAGGGGGATGCAAGGACTAATTACGTTAGGGGTTTTTAGGCAGAATTACTTAGCCTTAAAGGACGGCAAAGAAAGTAAGAAGAAATATATCCTTCTCTCTTCCTACTTCTTCTCCATTTTTCGGACGGCAGGGTGGAATTGCTGCCTACACATTTCCACCCCTTTCTAGAAGAGGGTAAGGGTAGAAAGGTTACCGGTATGGAACGGAAGATTTCTTTCGCCTGTGGGGCCTGGAGGATTGCAAGAGACACGGTAGTGTTTTGCGGGGGCTTTTCCCTATAGCACTAACTGAGGAAAACATTTCGCCACTACGCTTTTTGAGAAGGAAGATCGCTGGAGGTGCAAAGGGGGCAGTAAGAGATAGGAGTGGAAGTAGGAGAGACGGAGGAAAAACTTTCGAGGAATTATAAATATGTAATGAAGAAAGAAACCCCGTAGACGGGACGTGATGCTGCTGCCTGGTTATCCGGTGTCTCCCTTGTTCCTTTCTTTTGCGGGAACTCCCTTTTTCTTTGTAGATTGAGATTAGGATGCTTTTAACGTAAATAGATAGGTTTGAAAATGATCTGTCCTGTATGCAGGTTGATTCCGAATTCTTATAAAAAAAATAATTTAAGCGCACTAATTTAAAAAGAACTTAGTCTGAATCCAAATCAAATGTGCAGACCAGTTCTTAGTTACAGAGAATTAATCAAAATAGCTAAGAATTATTTCCTTTTGTACAATTGAAATGAGAGGCGGAAGTCATCGTAAACTGACAAGATGTGAATGTTGGCTTATGGTACAACGGTCCATCAATCTTGCACTTTTGCTATTCAACTATTACCACATTGAAAATTGGGTATGGTAAAAATATCAACTTGTCTGAATGTGGAAATTATTACACAGATCCAAACCATATTTTACAAGTCACTGAAATATATAGATGCTTTTTACGAAAGTTTAATAGAAACATTATCTATCAATGTTATCAACTTATATGTTGAGCTGCAACTTTAGTTATTTAGATTAGGACTCAGATTTAAATATTTAGAGATCATGAGTGGAAATGCAAAAAGTCGTTGGCAAGTATTTCATAAAATGTCCCTTATAACAATAGCAATTGGGAAGAAACCCGCGAGACACTATGGACACTTGATATTGCGATCTTTCAGCAAACACCTACAGCTCCTGAGTTCAGTCAGTTTCCAGAAATTGAGTATCAGGAACAGGAGAAGGAATAAAAGTTTTTAGAAAAGCTGCCGAAGATCGAATCGCATTATTGTCGGTTTTCAAGTCGGAAGTTGTATTTAAAACCAACATGGGACAGTTACCAATTCTAGTTCAATTGAAAACTACAAACAGGAAAACAAAGAATCAAATTCAAACAAATTCAAAAGCACATGCTTTCCAAAATTATGGTGTGAAGCGACAGCAATACGTAACGTCAAATTACTAAATTGCTCTTTTTTAGTTAGCTATGAAGCAACATGTAATTATAAGGTCAAAAGTACTTAGAAGTGGGTCATACAAAAATTGAAGCAGATTCCAGTCACAAATTGGAGAGAAATCGATACATCTGTATCCCTGCTGATTATATATGATACGTTATATGAAACCAAGAAGAGAAAAATTCATCACCGCTTAATACCATTTCATTGCTTCACAAGGATTTAAAAATGTTCGTCTGGGTAATAAAAGTGACGAACTATGAGTGACAGATTTCTGGAATTTAGTACAAGCCTGAAAGAACCATTCAGTTCCATAGTACCACAGACAGTTGGCGCAACGTTGGTTCCCAATCACGGATCATTTGGCTCGACATTGACAGCGATGTCGGCATTACGTAAAAGTGTGAACATTTTACACTTTTAGCCGAACAACCTGATCTTTAGACGAACTATATACTTTTGTCGTGCACCGACCTTTAACGAATATTCCCTGACAGTTGGCTCATGTTTATAATACTAATTTTCAACCAATGCTGCACCGACTGAATTGATTCAATATCGACTTGCTTATATCACTCAAGTGTTTACTGCCAAGCGTATCATGACTACCATCTCCCGATTGTCGACCAACGCTTAACAGATTTTGCTAACCTAGAGCCAATCGATACCCAACATTAAAAAAGGACCATTGGTTTTGTATACCTTACTGACACTCTACCGACCGTAGCTAGCCGTCCTGGATATTGCGCCGACCTGGATATTGTACGACGATGTACC
Source organism: Marronus borbonicus (assembly GCA_902655005.2). Taxonomy (NCBI): domain Eukaryota; kingdom Metazoa; phylum Arthropoda; class Insecta; order Coleoptera; family Scarabaeidae; genus Marronus; species Marronus borbonicus. The sequence continues at coordinate 403,430 of LR737387.1, read as the reverse complement.
AACTGAAGGCCAACAATCAATCAACCATCAGCCAACCAACTGTGTATAGGTATAAACTGAAATTTTCAGACATGTGGGCAGACCCACAAATACGTCCGTCACGAAAAATACCCGCCTTTGTATAATTCGCCATGTGCCATAGAATCAACCAAATCTTTACATCTGCAAGAATTAAAACACTTACGACCGGTTTCACTTCACCAAGTCACTTTAAATTTAAAGTGTACGTAAAGGCACTTTAAACTTATTATGAAATAGGCCGTCAATCCATGCCGACTAGGCTGTAAGTCACCACAGGAATGTCCGCATTTGCGCTTAATATCGAACGCAAATCAAAAATAATCAACAAAATAATTTATTCTTCATTATATCTAGAATACGTAATTAAATTATGCAATTTCGTTTAAAACATTGTTAGTCAAAAGTATAACCATCGTTTGAAATCGGTATGTAGTATGTAGAAGTAAATGCAGGTATTATTAATGAGTTGAAAAGATCTCCCTTTATGAGTTTAAACTGTGTGATTAGGAAACAGGAGCTAAGGTAATACGTCTTCTTCGCTTTTTGAAAAGTTAGATTTTTTCACATATTACAATACTAATGACGAAATGTTGGGAGATCTCACGATATTCTTAAAAATCTTCTTCCGAATTTTGCTGTATGTCGTTTCTATAGTGATCGATGTTTATAGCTAAACGTTGATCACCACGAACGACATATTGTCAAACCCGGAAGAAGATTACACCTTCATTAAGCAGCACATATAAAGAATGTCTGTATAAACATAGACATAAAACTATAAATTAGAATTTTTTCTCAACCCCAACTCTCTTCACCGGATGAAATCCTAACCCGCAACCACCCCTAACTCAACGTTCGGCACCCCTTAAGTGCGTATAGTATTCTTACGTTGTAACACATCGCGTCCGTACAGTAAAAAAAAGTTGTGGGTCCCACGTGCCTCGCGCTTTACCACCGTTAAAAGGAAGCATTCATTCGGCACGCTTCTGGAGACTGGTTGCGGTTTTGATACTGTAAACTAATCCTGAGATGTCCAAACGACGGCAAAAAAAAAACTGGGGGTGACTCACCCTTATTATTCGCCTATATGAGAGAGCCACCCTTTTTTTTCTCGTTGCGCGTCGCGGATTATTTTTAATTTCTTAAAAGTGACGACGACGACGCCAGCCGTCGAGACGTCCCTTCTATTGTTTAACGGTAATGGATTGCCTATGCGAATGGTAAATTAAATTTGCCCGTTCGATTAATGTTGCTGTATTAGAGAGGATGGAAATTTGTCGTTTGAGAAAGTAGAAGAAAAATAGTGTATAAGCCGGAACAAGTGGTGAAGTTCCTGTAGAAGAAAAACATATAAAACATGTACGGATGAGACTGTGAGAGTATCTAATTAAAAATACTCAAATCATTAAAAATGTCGATATTAATAGATATATTGACCTCTATAGAGTGAGCAAATTAGTAATGCTCCATATTCTATCAATGATAATTAACAATAATGATGCCAGCTATCAACATCCACTATGTGTAGATGTGTATATCACCGGAATAAGGCTCATCATGTACCTTTGTGTATCACATTTATATGGTGTATTACTCAAAATCTGTTGCCCTTGTAGAACGTGAAGCATTAGTAACTCGCTAGTTTCTGTAGAGATCGATTTAGCTACTAATTTCGTCATTTTTAATAATTACAATTTCCTTAATTAGATACTCTCATCCGTATACGTTACCTCTATCTCCGTATATATACGACAATTTCAATTATACCTACCACTTTCCACAAAAGTGCACTGATGAGCCGTATTACAGCGAAACGCGCGTTTACACATAGTGGATGTTGATAGTTTGTATCATTATTTAACATACCTTGTACAATTATTATCCGCAAATTGTATAGTTCATAAAAAGAAATAGTTTAACATGCAAATAGAAATATAATAATTATTATTATTTAACTTAAATAGTTGATATCGGGCACGCAATGTTTATTAGCCGATGGTTTTGTTTTACTTCTAGATTTTGCCTGCTGATGTGCTTTTCACGAAACCGGTAGCAACTTCTTGTAATTAAAGATTTGTGAGGCATTTATACCAGTTTCTTTCCATTTGGTTAAATATAAATATTAGTAACCACCACGTACCATTGAAAAACAAATGCAAAATAGTGCATTGCATATGGTTCACTGAAATTTTCTTATTCAACCAGCTGTTCCTTGTATTGACCATGAATTTAAAAGAATTTTAAAATGTCTTTATTGGTGGGCTCTCCCATTTCAATGGTATATGATCGATCGATCATTGGTTTACTTTTCCTAGTTTTCTGTTTGCATAATTTATAAGAATTTTGAAATTGATCTACATAGCAGATGCCAAAGAAAAATTAAAATAACTAATTTTTCAAAGTTGCTGTATCCTGAATCCACGGTATGCTATATCATTCAATTTGCATTAGAAAGCCTATATATAAATAGCCAATAATGTATGGGATGTTTCAATCGAAATAAAAAGTTGATATCTGTTTGCGATTTAATCAAGGGCGCCATGAAATTGAAAATGTTTTTAGAAAATAGATCTTTATCTATTATAGCTCCCATCAAAATTTCAAAAAGATATTCTAATTACTTTCGGAGATTGGTCTAATAGGCTATCGTATATATCAAATTTTGCATCACCCTATATATTGTCACAAAATTTATTCCATCCTAATGTGCTTTATCGACAAATTCATTTCAAATCCTAAACTATCCATCATGTTCATTACAACCAATAAGATCTATTAAATACGAATAGTTTACATCAATAAATAATTTTTTTTTTTTTTCGTAATCAAGAAAGACGATGGATCTTAATAAAATCTAGAACCTTTTTTTTAATTTCCGACGATGAACTTAATGATTTTTCCAAATGCGCAACAGCCATGATCCAGAAGGAATAAGGTTTAAGACGTTCGCTATAAAGAAATACTTGTAAGCGTGAGGGATCTGCCAGGGGATAGGACGCTTTGAACAAAAATTTCGCGCACGGGACATTAATTATATCGCACAAAGGAACTCCTGGATTAAAGGAAAAGAGGCAACTAAAAGAAAAGTAAAGATACTTCTTCCTTCTACATTGTTGTACGTAAGAAAGTGACCATTCATTTTTGATGTCTTTACCTTAAGTTGAGACGAAAACTGTGTGAAATAACTTCTGGTTTTGTTTTTGCATTCCATTTGTTTAATCTTACTAACTAATTACATCTACTCCCTCATATCTTTCTAAGGAATTTATTATACTTAATACTTTGTTTTCGCCGCTACCGTAGCTTGCCCGTCCTACTTGACTAATTACTGCAGGTGAACCTGCGCCTCCCACCCACGGACTTTCGTAAAGAAAACGCGCAACTGCACGAAACGCTAGGCTGGGCCACGCTTGTTGCCCAGGGGATCTTCGTATCGAAAGCGTGGCTTGTGTGAGCAGGAAAATTTTCAAATTAGAGGAAAAAAGGCGGGTCGAACCTGTTTTGGTGTAAAATTTGCTGGTAAGAATCTGTTGAAATTTTCTTCGTTCACTGAAAATTTGATCTATGCATAACATATTAAGGTGTTTGGTAATTGTATTGCAATATATTGAATTTTCTCAAAGACGCGTGGTGGATGTGGAAATGAATTAAATAATTTTTTTATATGTATAGGTAAGAAAAGATAAAGTGGAGAGTATGTACATTTTCAGTGAAAAAAATGTGATTATGTTTTAATGCAAAAAAGGATTTAAAACAGAGAACCCAAATGTTATTAATCTATGACTAACAATCAACCAAAAGTACTATTTAGAAGTGTCAAATAGCATTTAATCTGATCGTACCGTTGACAATGGAATCTACGTATTAGTTAAACATATGAGAAAACACATTAATTTTTTTGTAAGAATGTTATTTTATTTTTATACATCAGTATTCTCTCTTTCAAAGTTGCTCCATTGGGCAGCTATATATCGGCGGAGGCGATTTTTCAATTATTCGCAGTATTGAATGCTTCCGCTGGAATCGTTTATAGCTCCTTGGCTACGTCCCCTGGGATGTTATTGATAGAGCGAAGGTGATGTCCTTTTAATCGGTTTTTGATCTTGAGAAACAGAAAAAAAATCACATGCATTGAGATCAGGCAAATAAGGGACTCAGGTCGTGTGACAAGGCGCATTGTCATGGTGAAGCATCCAAATCTCCGTAATGTCTGGTCTGACCCGAAACACCCTTCTTCGGAGCCTTTCAAGGACTTCTTTACTTGAAAGTTTACGCTGGAGGCACAAACTGTTTGTAAACGATGCCCCTATTGTCAAAAGGAAACAAATGAGCATAGATTTGATTTTAGATTTGCTTACTCGAACTTCAATGGAGGAAATTTATCAATGTGCCATCCTGACATTTTATTTTGGAATTCACGATTGATCACTGGTAATCACTAGCGATCACTCCCCATTGAAGAAATCTGGGCTATTTTCGGTTGTGTCGATAAAGTCAAGACATATAGTCTTCTGACGGCCTTTCTGTTCAATCGTAAGCATCTTTATCACAATCTTAGCATACACCTCTCTCATGCATAAATCTTGAATCAAAACCTGATGAAAGGTAAATCGATTTAAATATAATTCACTACTTATCGTCCTCAATGTTGGTCGATGACCTGGCCTCACAAGATTCCAATTTTCCATTAGCTTTCGATGTGAAAACCCTACGTGAGCGTCTTCTACTGCATCTCGACCCTCCGAAAATGCCTTATGCCACCGAAAAGATTGGGTTCTTGATAAGGAATGTTCACTGCAATTTTTCATAAGTGGAACCGAGGATTAACCAAGCATGATGCTAATTTTAGTAGTACACCGTTGCCCTAAACTTCGCTGTTCCATGTATAATACATAAACTATATATTATATGTTGCGGTTGTAGTGGCTATTTTATTTATTTTTTGTTGAATTAATAAAATTGAAATTCCATTAAGCGGCAATCATCTTACATAATACTTAACAATTGATACAGTACAATAATCCGCTTAATGGAATACAGTATATTACGAAATTGAGGCGTAGAAAAATACCATCCAATATTGGATAAAACATTTATTGTTCACATTCATCTCCTACATAAAATTATATAAACATTTAGTTCAACAACAGGAAAGATAAACTAGTTTTAGTGTACTGCAAATTTATATAGATACTACTTTCAATAAATAAATACAAATTCGTTACACTGCACATACATATATAGTAATAATAATAATAAAGTACCTTTATTAACTACATTTGGGAGTAATAATTTGCGGGCAAAGATAAAAATGAAAAGAAAATTGAAACTTACGCAGCTAAAAGTGGCGGAATCAATAATACTATTTCCACCCCCCACATATTTAAATTAACTTGACCTAAGATTTAAACCTACGGATGAGTAGAAGGTAACGCTTTCGTTGGCAATAAAACCAGTCTATAAGGGAGTTATACAAAAGAAAGAACAAAACTCTGAAAAACACGATTGACTCCGGTGCATCACCCCAGACAGGAGGAGACACCTAAGCCTACACTTGAAACTCGAGAGAGAGAGAGAAAAATTTGTAACAGTTATTACTATATTAACATTTTATAGGCCTAATTTGATAATATGAAAAGGATCTATTAAAAATTGAGTCTATTTATTTCTGCAATAACAGAAGGAATATAAATATAAGACTAAGCTGAACTTCTATGCTAAAACATCCCTTTTTGCTATTCTGGTAGGCATTATACCAGAATACTTACTTTAATTTGTATACCTATGTATATTCACCATAGTATTAGACACCAAAATAATACTCTATAATAAAAGTGATATCCAACAAGTGCTTCTGCAGAAGAAAAGGCGTTCTGGCCAAAAATATCTAATTATCTAGATAGATCAAGCTTTCATTAATCTATTTCATTCATTGTAAGATTGCAGTGGTAGAATAAATATTTAGAAAATTCGCGACTTGTGACTGGCAAATTCACACATACAAAAAATACTCTATTTAGCAAAGTAAATTAAATTAGATAAAACGAAATATCGCTGATATCTAAGAAAATTGCCATAAGATTGTATATGTGTACTATAATAGTTACATAACATGGAGTCCCTATAGTACTTCCTGCAAGACAAGCATTTGTGGAAAAGGTTAAAAACGCAAAACGATTCATACAAATATATATACTCAATATGCAATTTACTGACTGTACTGGTCAGAATTCAAATATTAAAAAAGTAGACTTTATTGGTATTGTAAATAGGTCTTACTACAATCAGAATATAGTAGATAAGTACACTCAAAATCTGATCTAACTACATCAATGACAATAACCGAGATTTTGCAGAAGATGTACAGATCTTTTTACAGCCTCGTTCAAACTATTATGTGATTAGCGATGTTAAATATGGTTCCCTGGTTGTTAGTTATGGAATATGGTTCTTATGCGTATAGCATTGCTTGCTCTTCAGCCATACTTGGTCACAAATTATTGACGTGCCCTGATATGATACAATCACGTATTAAAAGTGTGCTGCCTGTGGCAAATTTTTGATTTGAGTTTATCAATTGCAACATTGTCATTTTAAAGTCTATCGTATAACCCTCGGTTAAGCCCAAATGCTTTACCGTGCACTTACCAATATAATTAAACAAGCTCCAACTAGTGTTTCCAACTGTAACTGTGAGTTATTTAAAACTAAACATATTCCGTGTCATGATTAAATGAAAACTCGATGTTTCGCCCGGCTTCTTCAGAAGGAAAGATGGTGGGCAACAGTTAACACGGTAACTCAACGTGTAAACCACGCCAGAGGCGAAACTAACTGAGCGGGAGGCAGTTGATCATAGCAAGTCAGCATGTGAACCATGCTAGAGACGAAAATCAACTACAGGGATATAAGGAGAGCAGCAGCAGCAGCTGTTTTAAAGTGTGCGTTTAGTTTTAACTGACTCTGGCCGTGGAAGCCTACGTTATTATTTCAACTGAGAGTTATATTTAGATTGAAATGTGTTCACTTTTTCTTCATTATTGCTGTATTATGTTATCATGTCGTAACATATTGCAAACAAAATACGAAATCGATACTGTACTTTGCTATTATTACAAAGTTTTACGGTGTCAATTTATAATTCAAATTCGCCATTCTTCCATTCTTGGGGCGGCGGTTGTAGCGCTATCGACAGCAATCCTTACGTGAATATACTAGATAATGTTTCCAGTAAAACAGGTATTCAATTCATTTCAAATGAGTGTGTTGTCGATTAATTCAACTAAATTAAGAATCTATTTAACTTTTGTTAATGTGTGTTTTCTACGTCTTCTCAAGTATATTGCCTACGAAACATTTATTTCAATAAAATACGAACTTATAGTTAGTTAAATACTTCAAGTATTGATAATACATGAATCAACAACATATTGTGGAATATATTAACATGATAAACTAATGGATTGGGGAAATTTGCATAGTGCGATTAAAGCTAAAAGAAGCAACATTTAAATGCCAAGCAATTATATCAATCGTATATATTTAAAAATAATTACATGCGCTTAAAATAAACCCTTTCACTAGCTAAAACTTACGAAAGATCTTCATATATATGAAAGATTATCCAAAAATGAATAATGTCCTCTACTCACATCAATATCTTTAAAAATATCGAAAAAAAACTGCTCCAAACAGATAGATTTTAACATTCTCTGAATGATGACTCCAATTTTGAAGTGCCAATTCGCTATTTTTTTGGGATGCAAGAAATTATCCATATTAAATCACATTAATAACAAATTTCGAAAGATGTAGCTATAAAAAAACAATTTTAGAAAAAATTTTCTTCAAATAAGAATTTTTTATATCAAGCCAAATGATCAAGCAGAGATACCTTTGATGAATTACCATTTTATAAATTAAAATTTACTCTAATTTCTTAAAACACACTTTATACAGTACCTACAGATAACCAAGCTATCAAACGCTCTACAAAGTATGAGCTCCAAACAACGGTGACAGCCGTTTTCGTATATGTATAGAGCCACTTCCACGAATAGTAAACATCTCCTTTCAGTCCGTCGGTTGAAACGTGATTAGACAAATTGGGGAAAGGCAATTTGATAATTTAATTTCGACTTAAAGAGCCCATCACGTCCGCGTGTTGTCGAGCTGCTAACGATATACCTCCCGTCTATACAGTCTACTCTTTAATCAATTAGCAATGTAACAGAATACTAACTAGGTGATACATATAATGAAGAAAAAAGGAAGGTAAGCACATACGAATTTAAAAGAAGTATTAAAGAGGCTTTTAAGTATTCAAAGCGTTCATTTCCCTTTGTTAATTTTGTATAATTAAAGTATGGAAACCAGAAAGCTCTTTTATTTACATTTTTTAAAATTTTGTATAACGTGATTTCTTAAGTTAATGTATGTATTTAACATATATGTTTTCTATTACCCGAACTTCATATACAATGAGGTTCTAATGTGCACCACTTCCCCTTTACACTAGCGTTCTTAAGAAAATTAGATCGATTTCTATACATCGACGTGCGAATGGTGACTCGAGATTGAATCGGACGCACCAGAAAAATCTACCGCTCGATATTGGCAGGACTCGAACGCACAGGATCTAGCTATGCCATAGTTAAAAACAGGCCTTCTTATCACTGGATGACAGAGCCGTTTCAAATAAACGTAGTAATTTGAAATAAACATGAAATATTCTTTCAATTTACATATACTTCCATAAGAAGATATACCACCTAAAAATCTTAAGTTCACTATTAGTTATCGAAACGTGTGCTCAGTTTTAGCGAGTGTTATAGTAAGAATGATAACGAAGTGATTCGGTTTCCAAGTGACAGTGTTTTGAGGACTTTATATCAAATTTTCATTGAGAATTTCAAACGAAATTCAAATTCTAGTGAAGTCGCGAATTGAAAATCCCAATAAGGATCACCAAAGTTATGAATGAAGTAATGAAGTAATGAATGAATGAGTCCACCGACAAAACAGCCCCCTCAAAACAGCCACGTCAAAATAAATACCATACATATTTAGAATATTTCTAATTATACGTATATATGTATGTATAATATATTATTTATTAAAGAATGAAATAATTAGGTATAATTATAAAGCAATTATAAAACAAATTGTCAAGTGAAAAGAAAAACAAATGAAATTATTGTTCATGTAATCTCAGATTACTGGAAATTCTACGGAGATACGGTAAAAAGTAGTTGGCGTTGTAATTGCCCACCACAGCTTCCAATCGACACATACTTCTGTTTGGAAGCTTCTGGATTCCTGATGCCGGCTCGAAAACGTTGAAACTATTTCTACCCGGTCTCGTTCCTCCCGGAAGTGGTCGATTAATTTGAAAATAATCAGATGGTGACAGTCAACGGTTTGTTGTAGGTTAACTGCAATGCCTTATGTGCATTGTTGCACATCACATGCATCATTGTTAATAAATTAAATCCAACTATATAGGCTGGGGCTGTTTTGTCAGGGACTGTTTTCTCCGTGAGCTGTTTTGTCGGGGTACCGTTCAAATCAATTTTAAAAAGCTCGCTCTTCCTAAGAAATCAATTTCTTTTAGTTACTGAGCCATGGAGAATAGGTATGTTTGCGAATTACTCTGTGTATTGAACACTTAGATGACCGTGATTCCAGCGTAGCTCGTCTGAAAAACATTGTTGGATATCCTGTAAAGTATCTCAAAATTACGGTTTCCATATTTACACCATTAACAACAGGTTTATAACTTTGAATTTTTGCTTTGACGGATCCAAAGTTTTTCAAATTATAAATTATTCGTTTAGTTGTATTTAATGACAGTTTCTGTTTTTGTAGATACCAAGCAACTAACCTATCGCAACAAATTTAAATAATCTTCGTTCGTTGACAGCTATTTTCGGTACATCGGAATCTCAGATATTTAGTTTAATAAAACATGTCGGTTTTAATTAATAGCAATAGTAGCAAGGACTGTGGGGTATTATGGCAAACTACAGCACACTCCGCACCGCACAATTTTAAGACCGGTCTTCGGTTGAAAGTATGGATCGACGTATCCTCGAAACAGCTATCCCGGATTAATCAATTAAACTTGTGTGGTGCGGAGTGTGTCGATACTTTTGTGTCGGATGTCGGTTTTACTTTTCAGAATTTTCCAATGTATACTCTTTCATATACCGATCGATGCAATTCCAAATAGAATTTTGTAAAAAGGGACCTTTTTTATTTCCACTTGTCCTATTTAAAACACACTCACACAGAATCGCCATGGAATATATTATTGGGTAAATTTAACTGGGTTAATGAAGCTTTAGTGTACAAGGAACTTTTACTACAAGGAACTGACACCAATTAACTATACTCATGACACTCATGTTGGCGCCACCTACACAAAAAACGATGTATTTCATTCTACTCGCGCATAAAGTACAATTTCTTGTTTCTATAGCACTACCTATCACCTTAAAAGTCGTTACTTCGCCTTATTTCCTTCGGATTATTTATTTTCTCTTTTTTTCTACTTTGAGACTCATACCCCTCCCAATTAATCCTTAATTGGACCATTAGCGGCTCGCGACTCGTCGATTCTCGTGCAAGAGATGCCTTAGCCGGGCTCTTACCTTTTACCTACCCGCCGTCTCGTCGTGTTGCAAGGCCCGTAAAAGGAAGAAATGACATCGTGATATCTGTGTTGCGTGTTCGCTGGCACCTGCTGTACAGTTGCTATAGTAACACTCATCCGGGGATGGAAAAAAAAAGCGAGGGTGAAAAAAAACGTGGGGGTGACTCAAATAAAAAAAACGGATCAATATTAACTCTTTGCTGCCTGGCCCTTATTCCTTCGCTCGTACTTCCTTGTGCTTGAAGTCCATCATAAAGCGCGAATGTTGTATTGTATTCTGAATGTCTAGGAAGAACTGCAAAGCTTGAAAGTTAAGTGTTGTCGAAAAAAACATCTAGGTATTGATATGTTTTGGCGAGTTGTCCATCACTAGCACTAATAAAGGCTCTAAACTTCTTTTCTTTTAGCCAACGTACGAAATTAATTAAATAGATGTATATGTTTAAGAGAGACTAGAGTCATAGTTCCTAAGTACCTTCTGATATTTTAAGCTGGAGCTAATCTCCGTTAACTAGTAGAAGGTAGAACGGTAGAAACCCCAAATTGGAACCTTGGGGAACTACAGAAACCGAAATAAATGCCTCCGAACGAAATCTACTGAATTGAACACAATTAGCTCTGTTACTACTGTACTAACATGAAAATAAGAACTTGCTAAAGGCAGAATTCATTCCAGTTGCAATAATTCTTTGAAGTAAACTATGATCTATGAATTGCGTAAGGGTGACGTAATTTCTAGAAGTTGATTAATTGCGGAAGTATTCAAAGGACTTTGACAAAGTTAGAAACTGCATAAGTCACTTGCAGTAATGATATGTGTGCTACAGTTAGTTTAATGCTCACAGAAAAATGACTATTTTTTCAAAATGTACCGGCATGCTACTGGATCTATGTGCCCTATAGATAGGTCCACGTTTTTTTGCAATCCAAATAGAAACCGGAAGGTCATACCCTTCATCTTCTGCCGCAGCACACCTACAATGGAATGACACACTGTATTGGATCCGGTTTTCTCCTGACTTTGATTGAAAAACTTTAGGGATGAATGTAACAGATATTATTCTTAGTTCTATCTTCTTCTGTATCTAATAGTACCAACAATGGTCCTGTGCCCCAGTGCTTTTAAAGCTTGTCATAACCTCAGGAGCCTTTTTATGTGCAAATTATGAGTGTAAAGTGTCCATGGCTCGTCGTAAGGAGTGAAGCGCAGTTAATTGTACCCTAACTGCGAATAGTGACTCGAGAGTGTAGCGAACCCACCAAGCAAATTTTTTGATCCTAGCGGAACTCGAACACACAGCGCTTAACTCTGCGCGGGCCCTTTTACCACCGGACTACCGAGCCGCATAAAAACAATATAATAAAATATATTGCTTTGTTCTAACAGTGCATACTTGTTTGATTTGATGAAATCATTCTCTGTGTACATGGTATATCAAATTATTATTAGTATTATCAAATTGTAATAAGTTTTACTTATAGCGTTAATACTTACCATATATGTAAATTACATCGAATCTAACATATGGGTGTGACCCTTGTATCTACCTTGCAATGTCCTTCATTTTCATATATTTCAATTTAATAGCCTTCGTATTACACAGATAACCACCTTTAATCACATATCTAGGTAACACATTAATGTATAGAATGCATAATATACTGAAAGCAATGTCATGACCTTGTGTTGATTTTCCTATAATACCTTTTAAAGAATACCACTAATTGTTAACTCCTTATACCCACCGGCGATCTACATCACTTTCTCGATATCTATGCGCTTGTGGGGTAGAAAGGTCTTGGGTTAAAGGCTTGCTACCCCACGCTGCCTGAGAGTTCACCCCACGGAAGAGTTATATCGATCTTATGTCTTACCCATAGAAACACCGATAGGGTTACCCCACGCGTTTTTTTTTTCTGCCCTAACGTTTTATATTAAGAGAGAGAGCTCGCTGGAATCGATATTTGCATTTTTTATAGCATTGAAACGGCGAGATTTTAAAACGAACAAAACTCTATTACGTTTCTAATATGCTTGAATAGAAAAACCTCCCGAATTGAGGCTGAATTTAAGAGAAAACATGGTTGATTTTCACAGGAAATGGAGGTTATTTTGTGATGAGGGAAGTTTCACTTCGATAGAAGTTTTGTATCAAGTTTAGGTGCTTAGAAGGTGACGAAATCTGCAATTTTTATAGTTAATAACGCCTAAAACTCAAATGTACTATTTGCGTTAGAGCAAATGTGAATCATACCATAACTTAGCATGTCACATTTTGCTTGTTCTTCAAAAATTTTTCAAGGAAATTGAAATAAAACACAGGAGATAATTTTTATAAACGATTTTTCTTTAATAATAAAATAGTCATCCACATAAATTTTACATCGATTTCTTATTCATTTATAATAATTACATTTCGAAAAAGGGTTCTTGTTTCGTCCATTTAATTGATGATCACATATATTTAAGAGATTATTTTGGGAAACAAAACAACGCTCAATAGTCATAATAATAATAATATTCACAATATTTCGAAAAAGTTTTTAAGCTTAAACTTTTTAAGAAGGAATGGTAGAGCATGGAAATATCCGGGGACCAAGAAATTTTTCTTTTGTTTTTTTTTTCTTCTTTTATTTAACATCATGCCGAAGTAAGGAAAGAACGTTACATACACCGGATATATCTGTACAGAATGGAATATTGAATTGCATTTTGTTTACATTTAATTTAAATACACAAATAACAACTGTACCAGTACGCATATTTTCCAAAGCTAATTAATTATTTAGTAAAACAGGGGTGCCACTGACCTAGAAAATATAAGTTTGTGGAATCCTTACAAATGCTTTGCTTTATATACACGGAGGGTTGTAATTGGCAACGTAACTGATTAAGGAAACCTTATGAAGTTTACCAAAAATATATTTCGGCTTAAATTAATGTATTTACGTTTGACATTTTCTTGACCAGTATTAGTCGTTTGTTTATCTGATTTGTACTATTTTTAATATAATTTATTTCATCTTTATTGGAAAAAGCATCATATTGTAGTCTTTTTATAAATAATTGTTCTATTAAATTGTGAAAAGAGAACAACTACAATAGTTAGGAAGCTTGTGGCAATAATTTTTAAATGATTTCATCGTTTGGCAGAAGTTGATAAAGTAAAGTACTGAGTAACATAAACGATATGAGCAGTTTCTGCCTTTAATATATCGCTACAATGTTAAATGAGAACTCCTGAAAAATTAAAAAAAGAATAGTGCCGTAAACAATACAATCGCGGCTGCCTTGCTGTTGCATTAAATTAGGTTAACACCAAAAGCAAGTTAATGTAAATGATAGACGTTGCTCCTGTTGCGTTTAAGAATAATGATTTTTCTTTTCTACTTATTATGGCATATTATAAAATGCAGAAATATTATTTCTGCCATCTGGATACTATTACATTTAAACGCTGTAATATTGTAAATTTGTTAAAAAAAATAAATACGAAATCATTTCATGGTATCTACCTTTAGTTATAAAAAGCAAAAAGAAAAAATAGAAGACAAGCAATTTCAATCCTGACTTTTGAAGGCAAACGTTTGTAATTCACTATACTAACACAGTAAATGTACGGATTAAAACGCTCAAGGGGCTCAGTATAGGCAAACTTAAAAAAAGTAGATTGCCTTCGTGTTTCAGCCGTTTTTTGGAAATTCATCCTCTAAAGGGGTATTATAGGGGATGAAAGGTATTGTGAAAGTTAATTTTTGAAGTTAGAAACATACAAATTGTTGTTTAGGTTTTTGATCAGAAATTAAAAAAAAACACTATTTTTGTGTTTTTGGAGAATTGAGAAGTCGTATAGAAGCTACTAGTTGGAAAAAGCATAATTCATTACTTTTGGAAAACCAGTCCTGAAGAAGTTGAACAATGTTCAACTTGAGTTTGAGCATGAGTATGTTTCGAAATTCCATAGCATTTCTTTGTTTCTAACTAGAAGCACCAAATTTGTAAATTAGAAAATTACGAGACTCCTAAACCCTATTTCGCACCCTTAAGGACTAAGTTTCTAAAAGTTATTGCGTGTCTACTAATAAAAGGAACCGACTGTCCAAATTTCGTGTTTGTGATTTCAATAATTCCGACTCTTCGGACAATCAAGGCTTCTCCAAATAAATAATGTAATAAATTAAATATAGAAAATAGAAAATCCAAACACTTATTTTTGGAATTAAACCTTTAATCAGAAACCTCCATCTTTGCGTTCTTTTTTATATTTTTTTAGAGATTCTACTGAACAAAAACATCAAGAAAAAAATGATTTCAGAGTTGTAAATTTACGACAGTTGTTTTTTGCAATTTCAAAATTAATTAAAAAAGTCTGCGCTCATTTCATCGACGATCAAATCATTTACCGAAATTGCCACCAGCTCCCTAACTACAAGTGAAATAGTTAATAATTTGATTTTCGTATACATACGCCGTACATTTTTTTTATACTAAACACACGCATTTACGCTTTTTTTACAATTGAACATAGGTGTTTCTCATGGCAAGTAGCTACTGTAAGCGTTGCAGAAAATAAAACACAAATACTTCAAATTGAACATTTCACTTTTTATCTAATCATATCTAATGAACGGGTCACAAAAGGTTGTTATGGTAGTGTTTTATCATGTATTAACAAAGAGTTGAAACGGAAATGCAAATAGAGTTTAATATCTCGATATGTATTCAAGGTACCCACATTCCATAAATTTTGCAAACTGATTATGAGATTCCTGAAAGGCGTTTCCGAGATGATTTTATTTTGTCCATGATTCTTTGCTAAACGTATGCGATTTTTTAAATCGTCGATGACCAATATCACCATATCATTGTAAACTTTTAATTTACGATAACCCCAGAGGGAGAAATAATTCGTAAATAGATCCGAAGGCTAAGCTGGCCAAGCTACTGGGCCAAATCTCCCAATCCTGCGACCAGGAATGTTAGCATTTAATAAAGTGCTAGTTGCAGATCATCAATATCTATATTTTGAATTTGTGGTACAACATAATTATTTTAATTTTATGGTCAATATCTGAAGACATGGGCGTAGCCAGAATTTGTTCAATGAGGGAGACTTTTGTATGACGGGCAATAAGAAACGAAAGTGAAATTATTTCAAAAATTTAAGGGAGGCGGGACGATGACCCCTCCCTGCCCCCCTCTGGATACACCCATACTTAAAAATGTATACACTAGAACTGTTTCAGTCCACTTGGTGAAATGTTGAAATGCGATAGAATACACGAATATAATAGTGAGGATGAAAGTGATTCTGGTGGTGCAAAGCAGAAGAAAAAACATTTATCAGTAGGAGATTAGGAGATTACGTTCACTGTTTACAACAGACTAATAGAAGAAAATAAAGAAGGGTAACAGAGGCGTATTGCGAAATGTTAACTATTGCAACGTTGATACTATCCAACAAGAAGTATATGGTATGTATCGAGAATATGTTGTAGCGTCATTTGAATGTTTGAAGAATTGAAGAATTAACGCTGGTAACACAATTCACCAAAATTTGACTTTTTTGCCATTTCTATCACTTCTTATAGATTCTTTAGCGATGATTCCAAATCTATCCACAAAATTGGTCAATCACGTCAGGATTTCAAGATATCCTAACTTGAAAGTGCCAAAAGACGGTTTTCTGTGAAATTTTAGGTTATATTGGCAAATTTTATTATTCGCCAATTTGAATTAATAATTTCTGCTTATGCTATCATTTAATACCATTCTTTACGATACTTCGAAAGCATAATCTCGGAAAATCGCTTAAAAAAGGATATTTGGAGGTCGATAATCATAAATATAATTATAGAACAAAATTTGTGGTATCAGAAGGACATGGCTTTAACATTATTTAAAGATTAGTTTAGCGGTACCCCGCTACCAAATTTACCAGAAAACAATACAGCACCATAATGGATAACGTTACCTATTATTCGCGACAGCCCGCCAAGATTCGTACCCGAGATAACAAGAAAGTTATTAAAGAATTTTTAGAAGCAAATTTGTATTAGGAAGATGATTACACGAAAAAGCAATTATTATAAAGCAATGAGGACGAAGAGCAAGTCGAGGAATATTGTATGTATTTGAAAGCCAGAAAACAGGACACATAATATTAGGCCTATCACATCTCCAGCCCAATAGAGCTGATATGGGTTCAATCAAACTCCCAAATTTAACACTATAATGAATGTAAGGTAATACCATTATGAAGTTGGCAACGATTTAGTAATTGTATCAAATTAATGAAGATATTTATATCTATAGAACATAAAATCACTCTATTAATTGCATCTTTATATATAATGATGAAATAAATTATATTATCTGAGGTAGACATGGTACGAGAAATGTAGGAAAACAAAATTATATACCGTCTTTTTCAATTTTTCAAAATAAAAAAAACCATTCTATCGCGTGCGTATCTTGAATTCACCACATCCATTGTTTCGAATATATTATCTCTTATTTCTTGAATTATATCAAATGTACAATAATATATCATCGTATCAACTTGCTTATCATTTAATAGGTTTAATCTAATAAAAAATCAGTCTTATGGATGAATGATGTATATATATATATATAATATATATTATATGTAGAAGTATATAAGGATATAAGAATTTAATCGATTTGTTTCTTATAATTTTTACACACCTAATAAATATGCTTTTACTGCAATAATAATAAAAAAAAGAAGGTACTCATGATTGGAGGTAGGTTTGTGTATAGTTTGTTTCATAATCGTTTCGTATTTTGTACCTTTTTCATGTAATTTGTAGATTTCAACATTTTCTGTTCACACTTTCAAATCCAAATCGCTTTACTTTTCTGTAGAATAAAAGGTACAATGGAAATAATAATTTTTGAAAGAACGCTAGGTTACAAAGTAGATTGCAGAGTATGCAGCAATAATACACATACATATATAATATCGTGAATATTTACACAACACATATAGAGGAAAATGAAGTGACAACGAAGAAAATATAAAACACCCAGTATATTTACAGTTATATCATGAAACTTGTAACCAAGATAATTACTCGGATCCTCTTCTATATACAGAATTGAAAGAAAGCATGTATCGTTGGTACATGTAAGATTAAGTGTTCAACAAATCATTTGCCTACGACACACTCTGTAGGTGATCTGTACAGGCTGATTTATTTTCGACGCTCACCACGGGGACGTCGCCTATTGGAAATAGAGAGTAGGTTTAAGCAAAATTGCTAAATTTTGTGAAAAGAAAGAAGAAGCTCATTTATTTCTAGCCTTGCAGAGAAAACTAGAAACACATTCTTAATGTCACTTTTGACTTTTTGTCTAATGATGTGCTCAACATTTTTGTGTTTTAGTTCTTTCTGGCTATCATCAATTTTCCCATTTATTATTCTTCTCGGCACCATATTGAATTTTAACACCGTCAGATTTTTTTTTTCTGATTTTGACCATGTGTAACATTGACAAAAGTTTTCGATGCTAAACTTTAATTGAGGAAAAATACATTTTAAAATGAAATAAGGTAACCATGAAATTTCAAACCATCAAACATTTCAATTATTGTTCATTATAAATAGAAAAATGTCGAGGAAAACGAGATATGTTAAATATTTTTTCTTCGTCGAACCGAAATCCAACAAGCGAGTGCAAAATATTTACAAGTGTATCCAGAAAGACAAAACTTAAGACACGAGTTTCCAAACCGTTGGATTGGAAACAGTGGAATTGTTGTATGCTAAACGAGATCTCCTGACTAGAATCCTCTAGACTACTTTTTCATAGGGAGTTGTTAAAAATAATATTTATAATGTTGAAGTGCCATAAAACTTGAAGAACTTCAAGATAGATTCGGGAATGCCTTCAGTGTAGTTCCTAAAATAACCATACAAGGAGCAGTTGCTTTAAATGGTTTAAACCGTTTATGCCATATGATCAAAACTATAATGAAAACCAGGGAGGAGGAAGAAAGAAGAAGACAGACTAGCTAGGCGAGAGAAAGGAGAAGGAAGGGTAAATAATGACGCAACTCGGTGTTCCCATGATGTAGAAACCTATATGGTGGTTCCATGGAAGTACCAGGAGATACAAAACAGGAAACCACTAGAAATATCTTGTACTCGCTACTATCTCGTTTCTCTTCGTTGATGCAGGACATTTTTCTATGAATAATGGACGATAATATATCCAAAACTTTTGTCATCATGGTTGAAATCAGAAAAACAGATCCTTCTAATCGTATCAAAATCCAATATCGCGCAATATCGACAAGAAGTAAGCTGATGATGATTTTCCTTTTTTTTCTTTAAGGCCCAGATAAAGATGCTAGAGGTAAAAGAAAAAAAGGACTTTTTTGTTTTTATTATTTCAAACATCATCCATTTTCTCTTCGGGTACATAACGAACAGAACATTCAGTAACTTTGCCAAATTTAAACCTACTCTCTATCGTCAATAATAAGTGAGATTATGAATCCCCCTGTACAACAACTAAATAAACATCGATCAAAGTTCGTTGATTGTTTCGATTTTCACTTATTTCATCTCATTCTTACCCGGGAAAACAAACGAATAAAATAATAAAATGTACATACATCTAATATTATGACATCATATTATATGTATTTAATTTATCTATAATACAATTAATAATTATTCTTTATTTAGTATGGTAACCCTGTTTCTTCATTTTGTTCTTGTTTATATTTTCCATATCATAAAGTAATAATAAATTACAACATTTTTGTATCGATTACAGAAGTTGGCGCTGATATTTTGACATTTTATTTGTTTGACAGTTAATAAACGTCAATACTGGTTAATTTTTGATTTAATTCAACAGAACTTTCTGCAATCAATTTTTAATCTAAAATAAAATATTCAAAATTTGTTGTCGCAAAAAAAAATGGCACTTTGTTAATAAGTTACTTAAGAGAATTACGAGCGACGCAGTTACATATCTTTTAACATAAAAAATGATGCAAATAAAATATAAAACGAAGAGATAAGAAATGGGACATGTTTACCATTTTAGAATTAACAAATTCTAAAAAGTTTAAATTTTTTATTATAATGTTTTAAAGACTGCCCTATGTTTTCCATTACTAAGAATATATCCTTTATAACTAACTTATTACTATTTATTAAATACTTGAAATATTCTTTCTATGAAAAAATATTGCCAAAAGAAAGAACCTACAGAAACTAAAAGTAATTAGTAATATATTAATTCTTTACCTCCTCTTAAAGAAAAAGCTCCCATTACTTGCCCTGGTACCCTTCCATCGACACTTCGTTACAAACATAATTATTTTACATTATTCTCTCGAAGAACCTACAACATTTCACAGAAAAGAACTTCACTTTGACAGCTCCTCCTATTTTCTAACTCGAACTAATGGCCAAGGCTATCTGAGATCAAGGTGCACCCGTGGCGACTCAAAATTGCGCCACACAAACATTGCGAGAAGAAACTGGCCAAAATCGCCTAAACGTCGTAAGAATTCGATTGCACCGCTTCCTTGAGTGCTATAGGAAGAGGTTATTGACCGTATAGCAACCCTGCATTTTTTCCCATTTTATTTCCATGGTTTTTGCATGCGCAAGACTTGTTTATAGTATGATAATATTATATTACAGAAAGGAAATATAGAACAAAATTCAGATAGAGAAATTTGAGATTTTTTCGGAAATATTAGACGAAATAGTAAAAGGATATTTTATATTCGGGAATGTGAGGGATATTCACAGAAAAAGATTTTTTTTTACCTCAAAGAATAAGGAAAAATATTAGATCTTTGACGTTACCTATGCGAATGATTAAAAAAGACACAACAAACATTTTTATGTTTTTCCGTTTTGGAAATGATTCCTGATACTAACCAAAATAATAATAGTAAAAAATAGAGCCCATATTTCTATAATTTTTTGAATTTGTAAAAAAGTCGCTTAAAATCGTTTTTATAATTCGACATTTGCAGAACCTAAATTTAGAACAGGAATCATTTGAAAATCAGTATTTTGTTTTCCAATTCCTTTAAAAAGACAAACGTAGTTTTTCGATAATTGAAGTACCTACCGTAGTATATAAAATAGAAAATCGCTTAAAAATGTCGGTACCCCATACCTTATAAGATTAACCCTTGTCAACTTGAGAGCAGACATCGGAGAATAAAATTACAGTGGATGACCACAAAATATTACAACCGACCGTTTCAAAATCCTACAACACCGACGTCCATAATTCTTACCAGACTTTAGGGACCCAAAACATGGTCTTCTTTCATGCAAAACGACACCGCTGTTACAATAAAATAGAGCACCAGAACCCCGTAAGATAACGTCTACCGTGAACCAGCAATAATTCCTTTAGAAATATGCAAAAACAATGTTAGAAACAAGAGGAACACAGGGCCGAGGTATCCGTCGCTGTCAAGAGTATGGTTTTCAGTGCGAAATATGCATTTAGCGAAAGATGCCAAGTATAAGAGGAAGAGAAGTGCAAGGGGGATGAGGAGGAGTGCAGGAAGTGCACCCCCAGGTACCCAAAGATAATTAAGTAGACAGATGTTATGTTTAAGTAAAAATTAGGAAAGTGGATCGTTAGAAGAATAGCTTGTGTTCTTTTCCTACGTTTTTTTATTATTTCGACGGGTTTCTCGGGAAAAATATACAAATTTAGAATTGGGGGACATAAATGGAAGACAGGAAGATATTTTAGCACTTTTATTTGCGTATTTTTAGAAAATCTAAAAACTTAGAACTTGTACCCCCAGGAATTGTAATTTACTAAGAAAATTCTATAAATATATTTCTCTAAGAATATTCACCGGTTATTTTCATCCATTTTCTTTGCGAAAAAAGTACGCAAATATCTAAAATTATAAAAATTTAATACTATAATAGAATTATTTACATTTAAACGTAAGATATTTATATTGGGGGTGGGTATTCATCAATTCTTAAAATTGGTACTTTCAAATAGAACAGTCTGCGACACACTTTATTACAATTTATTTAGAATTTTGTAGAAAATCACCTGCATTTTTTTTTAATTCAATCAAATTAGGATTACACAGCACCCAAATTTTATAAAAAAAAAAGAATGTTATTGTTATTTTTAAATTAGAATACTTTACCCCCGCTGTTTTTGAAATGCAAAAAAATATATTCCAAGTAATTTGTGAAACGCTGCGCATCCCCAACATTTTTGAAAAAGTTGTCTGCTATCAAACTCAATTTTTGCAATATCACTAAAATTGAGTTGTTTCCTTTTTTTGAGAAGATGCCTCTTACAAAAATAGATACCCTTCGTACAATTAAGTGTTATCAAAAATGCATGTCCCAATTTCTCTTCGTTTTATTTTTTGTCAGTTTGTTTTTGCTTATTTTTCTTTTAAATATTGTTACCTAAAAATTGATGTTTTAATTTGAATTAATATCATCCTGTAAACATCTATCTTATTATGCATGTAAATAAAACAGAATTTAACATTTTGAACTATATTTTAATTGCTGAGATTTGATTTGTTTACTTCTTTTTATGAGGAAAATAATACTTAATAATATGTTTGCGGAAAAAAATAAGCGTTCTTTTTCTATTAAAAGTAAAACCTTATAATCTATTGTCTCTTTCATAAGAGGAACTTGTATACCAAAAAAAAATCATTCACGATATGTACAACAAGGAAACGCAAAAAATTAGATAATATAGAACATATTTGTACAATATACAAATCTATAAATAATAATAATAATCAATAATCAATAATAATAAAAGAACTAATTAAGAAAACAATATTTCTTATAACATTCCCTGACAATTAACCCGTATATTCTCGAATAGATTAAATTTAATATCAAGTTTGTGAACTGTTTCTTTTTATTCAACTGTTTCGTTATTTATTTTTTCTTAAGAAAAAGAAAAAAGATAGACTAGGAATGCGCACCTTTCTGCAGGAACGCCGTCGTAGTTGTATCGTCGAGCTCGTATTCGTCCTCGTCGGGATCTTCTCGAGAACTAGGCGATCTGCTCCTGGGTGAATCCCCACTACTGTGCGAATGGAGTCCTGTACTCATCGAGAGATCCTCGGGCTCGGTTTGCTCTGGCAACGTTATGAGTGGGATAGGAATCAAAGGCCTGAGTATACGTTTCGTCTGCTTGGGATCATCTTCGGTTTCTTCAGGAAGGTCAGAACTTTCTACGTCCTTATCGGGAAAACCGCATTTATGCTGAAGGAGGTGGTGTCTTCGTCTGTATTTTGAATGGCAACGATCGCACGAAAATGGTTTCTCGTTTGAGTGGATCAGTAGATGCGCTTTTAGTTGGTTGGAATCTGAGAATCTCGAGGAACAATGCTCGCAGGCATAAGGACGTTCACCAGTATGCACCCTCAGATGTCTTCTGAGATTAGCAACCTGTACAAATTGCCTATCGCAATGTTCACAATGGTAAGGCCTTTCCCCGGTGTGTAACCTCATATGGGTCTTCAGATGGTGATCCCTCGTAAATCTTTTATGACATTCAGGACATTCGAAGGGCTTTTCTCCAGTGTGAGTCCTTTCATGGTTCTGCAAGACATGCTTGTACCCAAATGATCGATTACAAACCCCGCAAGTGAACTGTTTGTCCTTATTTTGATCTTTCCCGGCGTTACCAACATCACTACTCGATGGTGGTGAGGACGTTGAAGTTGGAGACGATAATGGTACTTCTTCCTCAATCTTTTTCGCATGTTTTCTCTTCGATAACTTAACGTCCGTACTACTGCTTGTAACCACATTATTATTATTGTTATTCTTTCTAGATTTCAGAGCTGGGGATAACTGCTCAGATGTTGTGGACGTTGTAGTTGGGGAGGGTGGTGAATTTGGCGTCCAAGCGGATGTGAAAAGTCCGGGATGGAAAAACGCTGGGTTGGCAGGGATCCCCAGACCGGAGGCCATTAGCTGACTAGCCATTAAAAGTTGGGACGGTGTAAACATGGTTGAATTGGGAAAAGACGGAAAAGCCACTGAGGACAGGGGCGATTTTAGTTTCGTCGATTCTTCGGGCTCCACCTTCATCGTTTCGCGAATCGAAAGAATGTCTGAAATGAAAGAAATCAGGCATGTAATTTAATGCAGCTTTTCACATTCCTTTTGTTTGAAATATAATCGTTTTTTGTTTTGGAAAATATTTAAATAAAAGTGTTATTGCAAAATGCAAAACATTTGCAATTTTGTCTACGTTTTTGGACTTTTGTTTCCAATTTCTTCCACTTACATCAAGTTCTCTTTCGCAAACGCCCTGCAGATACTCTAGCAACTAGATTTCGCTTGAATAGGTTTCGTAGGCGTATAATTTCTATTCATCTAAAGGAAAACGTTTACCAATACCCAAAGGAACGAAAAGACGCGTTGAGCAGGGTAAAAATGGACGATCACCTTCTTTAAATACACGGGTAGACATTCAAACTATTCAACATATGTATACAGTTACATGTATGAACGTCACAAATACGTAAAGCTTCTTCCTCAAGATGTCCGGACAATAACTCGAGACGTTCCGAAGATCAAGGGGAAAGTCGTGCGGAATCATTTTCACATGAGTAAGCCGCCAAAATACGTCCATACGATCTATTCTGTTGACCCAAAAGAGATGGAGAGGAGAACAGACCGAGAAAGATGGGAGTACAGCTAAAGGAAAATAGTCTTCGGGTCTTTTCTTTACTCCGTAGTTGATCGTGACGAAACCATTATTTATTCAACATTATGTCGATGCCTATTACGTACGGGTTAGGTCGATACATCTCTAGAAAGAGAAGGAATGAATTTATGCCCCGATACGTTGTTGTATGTATTCTTCTCTTATTTTTTATCGTGTTATTTAGAATATCTGTTTTTTACTTTTCAAAATTTACCTGTAAAATTAAGTATCTCCTTAGTTCTACGTTTTTAAATTTTGTATATTTTTGCATTATTGTATTTTTCTGAAAACAGCATTGGTTTTATTTAACAGGTTTAATTCAGATTCCCAAATTTTTTCTTGTAAACAAATTAAATACAAACAACAGCAACTAATACTTCAAGCGGGTCCTTAACTGAAATTCGAAGAGAACATCGTTAATATTACATCGTGATCATTACGGCTACCGGCGCGGCGTAACTCCACCCAGACAAAGGTAGCGCAGTCGCTTCAGCTTTCCGTAAATACTCTTATCTCCACCCCTTTCAGCGTTCATTAGCGCTTCGGTATCTTGCAGGGCATTCTCAACCCTTCTTCTGCGCTACACAAGCGAAAAAGATAGGGAGAATCTTGTAAAGTACAATTGACATTTACTTTTTTGCAGGTTGGTAAAGTCCATCCTGAAATGAAACAATTTACCATGTATGCATATAGAAGCCGTCAAGTTGACATTTTGCTACTACGGGTGAAGAAGAAGTCACGAAGGGAGCTGGTGGCAATTTCGATATATGATTTCATCGTCGTTGACAGTAATATTTAATATAGTTCACATCATGTAGTTTAAAAAAAATGAGTTGCGCTTAGGTAGCTATTTTTTTTTAAAGAAATTTTGAATTTGCGAAAAAAACATCCGCCGTCATCGTCTCTGCATTTGATATGTTATTAAAGGCACTGTATAGATGGCAAATATATGGAAGGCAGACGTCTAGATTGCTGATTTTTTTTTTATAAAAAGGTCAAACATGTAATAAAAAGAGTAAAAAAAGTTGGCAGATATAGAGGTTTCTGATTAAACGTATAATATTCAATAAATATTCGGATTTTCTATTTTTTTATTTTTAATACAATATTTATTTATTTGGTAGTGATTCTTCTTAACCGTTGTTAATTATTAATTAATTTAAATTTATTGTCTTCTTCAAAAATTGTGGCTACATAGTAAAAATTAAAATGTTGTTAATGAACATAGAATGTATTCTGTAGTGAACTATTAACAATTACTAATAATAATAAACTTTATGTGAACTACATTTTTGTTAAATATTTGATTTAAAATTTTAGCTTGTACTGCAGTAAGTAATGTAGTTAAAGTGCACTTTATACTACTATATTACTCTACATAGTATACAAAATATGTTATAACGTAATTGCTTTTCTATTTTACATTTAAAATCCAATTTTTAACAAAAATGTAGTTCACATAAAGTTTATTACTATTATTAGTAATTTTTAATAGTTAAAACTGTTGAAATCACAAGCACGAAATTTGGATAACGTTTGAAGACGCGCAATACTTTATTGCAATTGAAAGGTATGAAATAAGGGAAGCTTGCTTGCGGGTCTCGTAATTTTTAATTTAGAGAGATGAAATGTGGTACTAAGGTTTTTGCTTAGAAGCAAAGAAACATTGTCGAATTTCGGAACCTGTCCACCCCCAACTTACTCTCTTAAGGATTGATTTTCCAAAAATAATAATTGTATACGACATTTCGTGTTATTAACTTTTTTTAAATATTTTGCCCCCTAATGCCTCCAAATACTAAAATAGTATTTCTTTCATTTCTAACTGAAAGCCTAAAAAACAATTTTCATGTTTCTAACTTTAAAAATTGACGGAACTCTCACAATACTTTTTATCCCCTATTATAGCCCTTTAGAAAATAAATCTTCAAAAAAACGGCTAAAACACGAAGGTAATCTACATTTTCTAAAAGCTTATGGCATAAATTTCAATTAAAAGTCCATCCTGAAGATAATACCTTTTAATCCATACATATGCTGTATCAGGAAATTCTTTGCTAGTGAATTATAGATCGTTTGCCTTACAGAAATTAGCATTGGAATTGTCTGTTGTCTCTATTTTTATGCTTTTTATAATCATTAAAACCATTAGGCTTAAAGGCAGATGCGATGAGAAGATTTCTTTTATAACATAATAATTGGGGAAAAAATTAATTATTCTTAAACCCAACAGGAACAACGTCCGCCACTTACATCAACTTACTTTTGTTGTGTTTTGAGTTAGGCGTAATTTAATCTAACAACGAGGCAAACGCGATTAAATTGTTTACTGCAATACTTTTCTTTAACATCTTTAACAAGCTCTTATTTGATATTCCAGCAATACATTAAAAGCAGAAACTATTCATATCGTTTTTTGCTTTCATCGACTTTTGCCAGACGATGAAATCATTTAAAAATTACTTCTCAGCTCTCTCGTTTTTGAAGCGCAGTAGCGATTTGATATCGATACCATATCGATATCAAATCGCTACAACAATACCAGATTCAATGTTGCCCATGGTAACTCGACTTTGGTGCGGAACGGTTTTTTTTTCAGTTCAGTACTCACTTCAGTAACTTGATTGAAAAATCCCGCCAACATCACCCCGTTCTAAACACTAAAAAACCGGTAGCATATAAGGTATCTAAATTGATTCTCTTAAAAGAATCAACCATTTATTTTATTAATCCACCTATATTTTGTTTGAATCAATATACTTGTCAAAATCAAAACAAATTGCTTGTTTTTGAAAAAGTGATTTTAGAAAAAGTATCGGAGCACAAATTCCCTTTTGAATTCAGGAAAGAAATGAGAAAAATTATTATAAAAGCCGTGCAATAAGTTTATAGAACAAGTTAAGTCATATTTGTCTCAACATGAAAACTCATGATGTGTTGAGATTTTGTACACAGAACAGAAAAATTACAAATCACTTGATGCAAAAATTAAAAAATTAAAATTCAAGTTTGTGATATTCTGCAAAATTTCAATTGCCCAAGTTAAACAGTTCCATAGTTATAAAACTTGACGTGCACTTGTCCATCTGTCAAAAATTTTCAAGAAAGCTAAATATTTCAAATTTTGTTAGAAGCAACATATTTGTTTTATTAAACATGCCTTCAGTTAAATTATGTAATAAAATGTAATAATATGCAGGGTGTTCCATCTAAAATAAAAAAGTTGACAGCTATTTGGGGTATAACCGGAAATGTCAGATTATTAGAAATATTTTAGTCCAATAACACGTGTTGGCTTTAGTGTACTAGCAAGTTTTCAGAATTTTCCGATGTATAGTCTTTTATATATCGATCGATGGTTCCCGGTGAGACGCTCCATACACCTAGTCTTTATCAAAGAACCCGGTGAGCCCCCTCACCTCAGTTTTTTTGTTTAGTGCTTTCGGTAAAAGTCGCGCGAAAATGTACAATTTTGAGTTAAAAGCTATTTTTTCGCAATATCATTTTTTGAGGTTTTTAGTAAAAATCGCTCGGAAATGTTGAACATTCCGCAAAACCTTTTGTTTGATATGTCACTCAAAATATATTAAAAGAAAAATTGCGCAATTTTCACTAGATGAAATCAAATTATTAATGAACTATATGAAGTAACTAATTATGAAACAATAGTTTACAAGCAAAATGTTATGAAACAGAGTGCCACCACGAGATGCGAGGTATGTTCTCTAGGTTTAGCCGCAAGGCAAGAAATTAACCAAACCATCGTCTATTTTTTAATATCCTCTAGTTGATTTTTGTAATGAAACCGTTTCCTCGAAAATGCATCTTCTTTAAAAACATACGGAATAAGTGAGAAAATACTTCTGTATTTTTTCCTCGGCAAACCACCTAGTGACTGGACCGTGACTAAATTTAAATTTGATCAATACGAAGAATCCTCTTACGATATTTTTACTACTAGCATTTTTTATAGCATAGATCTGGCAGTAAATCGTTAATAAATCAGAAATAACTTTTAAAAATCAAAATTACTGCTGTTAATGTTCCTTCTAGAACTGGACTTGTCATACTATAAGCGTGGAAAAGTCGCTTCGAATTATAAAAGTTCAATATGATACTCATATCAATTCACCGACTAAACCTAACGGAAAATCAAAGCTTATTCTACAGGGATATAAAACAGGTTTTATGGTAGTAATCTAACGCCGCAACTATGTAACTTTGATATATATATTTTTTACGAATCTTATTGTCAGAAACAACCCCTTCTAAAGTAACACATAATTGTAAACGGGAAAGCTTTGAATTAACTCCCCTTTAGATTAATGAAAGTACTTTCCAATTTGTTACTGAAGAATCTAGGTCAAACAGTAAGCTGAGAATATAATGATTTTTATGATTTATTCTCAAATATTATGAAGACCTATTTAAAAAACAATTCCGCTATCGTCTTAAAGAGTAAAACAAACGATAAAGATTAATTTTACGGAAAATTACACCTTTCTTAAATACGCTCCATTAACACTAACACTTCTCATACATTAACATGTAAAAACTAGCATTAAATTCGAGTGAAATTGAAACGATGCATATATCAACAATATAATTATCGCGAAATATTAAAAATATTTGCTAATAGAAAGTTTACAATTCATACCACACTATGTAAAATAGCAATAATATAGAACTAACTTCCTAAATCCCCCAATTATACGGTAAAATCGTCTGTTGTAGTCGATTTAATGAAAAGACCAACGAATTCATGTACCATGGAATGCAGCGACTCCGACGGTGGCTCTGAGGAAAGGAGATAACGGAGGTCGAGATGAGAGGGAAAGGATGGGAAGAATTTTGATTACATTAGAAAATTAAATATTTTAAGTATCTGTGTAATTTGCATGTAGATTAAATAGCTTTATTATGCATCTTATGATTAAATTTTCGAATGAAATATACAGTGTGCGTCATCTTCGTTAGATCGGAAGGTTATGCCTTGGTTAAGGGAGATTTCTCAAAACGACTGGTTTCTTGTTATGGGTAGAGATGCTCATTTTGTTACTCACGCAGTGGTGTGGTGCTGGAATGGAGGCACTTCGAAAAAAACAGAGAGTCAGGCTCGATCTTACTGCGCGGATGTTGTATACATGAAACATCAACCCACGCATATTCAGTTTATTTTTAAAAACTCAGTTTCTTATGAAATCCTTGTGCATGAAGAAAAAACATACATACAGAAACAAAATATCTATGAGGAGCAACAGTTCACTCTTTTAGAAGTTAATACCTGTTGCATTGAAATTATGTTTAACGTATTAAATTTAATGGGTTCAACAAAGAATTGCATATAAAGATCTTGTATTCATTTGTGTTCAATTGAAAGATTAAATCTTTTTTGTAACTTGATATTAAAACTATATACGAGAATGGTATGAGAAGTACCCAAGTTTGGAGACAGATGGCGCTCTGTATCAAAATCTGCATTTCTGACTGTAAGTATTATCCTTTAGTCGACGCCAATCAAAATTTCGGAAAGAATCATCGAGTAGTGCTATTTTGAGGGTTGTTGAAAGTGGGCAAGTTTATATATTTGTGGAAAAATAGAACTGGTCAGTGACTCGATTTCTTCTTTTGAATGGGAAAACCGCCTATGATGACTACCATTTGATACTCGGTTTAATGAATTTAAGCATGGCCAAAGAACCGTTTTTGATCAAGAGCAGCCAGGTTTTCCCATTGAGGTGACTGCGGAAGATATGATCAATAAAGTTGATGATACACTATTAGCAGACCGCCGGGTAAAGATTAGAGAGGTTACTAGTATGATAAACATCTTACACGAAAAATTGAGGACGGGAAAGTTATCGACGAGATGGGGACCGCGTTTGCTGACGACTGATCAATAACGGAATCGCTTAATAACTTCAAAGCAATGTTTGGACATGTTTAAGCGCAATACGAGTGAGTTTCTACGGTGTTATCTAATTGTAGACAAGATATGGATACATCATTACACGCCAAAAACCATAAGTCAGTCGGCAAAATGGGTCTTTCCCGGCAAGAATACACCATAGAAGACGAAGACGATTCCATTAGTCGGAAAAATTAAGCCAATAGTTTTCTGGGATTCGCAGGGAATAATCACGGGACAGTACTACGCTGGTTTGCTAAACCGATTCGACGCTGATTTAACGAGAAGAAGTGCCCGCCTAGCGAAGAAAAACATTTTCTACCACGTCGGCCCGCTTAATTACGCCAGCAAAACTAATCCAGTTACGGCACGAATTGGTGCACCATCCACCATATTCTTCTTTCTTTTTTCAAACATGAAAAAAGTTGAAACATCACTAGATCAAGTGTGTAGAACTATGTTGAGAAATATTCACTAAATGCAAAACAATTGCGTTGTCTTCCTTAACCCAGGTATTTATCATACCATTCTCGCATAATTTAGTTTCTAAATCGACGAAATGACTAAAATACTACTGCATTGATGGGCACGAAGAATTTTGCAGATAATTGCCAAGAACTTAAAACTAAAATAATGTACGGCTTATAAATACTTAAGGCAACATTATACGCACATCATTAGCAATTCGGAACAACAAATGCGTCCTTCTATGCCTCATCTAGGTACAAAAAATCATATGTATCTAACGCCCACTTCCATCCAGTTTTCAACAGAAAAAAAAACGTAAACTCTCTTTAAATTAACCTTTAATTTTAAGACGAGAATTCCAAACGTGCAATCAAGTATGGCATATTTCATTAAAAGAATTCGCCCCCGAGTAGCTACGAGCTTATCAGGCACCGCAGAACAAAAAAAAACCTTTTAAAAATCTCCATTCACAAAGATACAATGTGCTGAACCCTTGGAGATGACTTTCCCTGTATATGATGGAATACCTTTTTAACGAGCATGATTCAATAATTCGCATTTTGGCATTATTTTAAAGTTAAAGAAGGGAGTGAATGATTTTCATTCAGCATCATTTAGGGTAAAGATATTACAAAAGGTGTCGTAAATGCGTTTTTTTACTTTACAACATATACTTATTACGTCAAAATGTATTAATTAGATTTTGCTCTTTAATACAACGATGTCTGTAAAGGATCGGTAAAAGACAATTGACAATGACAATTTCGAATTTTGGATGTTTCCGGTTTGTTCGCAAAATCCAACTCTTCTGTTGTTTTGGAAGTTAAAACAGTGCAACAAAAGCACGTTACAATCTTGCCTTAATATAAATAAATATCAAAAAGGAAGTGCCATGCTGTACGGTTTAAAATATGTAAAATGTCCAAGAGCTGACATACAAATATTGTTTAATACCGCAATTTCGCAACTATTTTCTATGTCCGAAGTTATTATTAATCATTTTTCTCTCATTTTTTCTCTTTTTCTTATTTTCTTGATAATACAACTATTTCCGGTTGTATTATCAAGGAAAAAATAATGTTCCCCAACGCAAATTCAAACTTTAAAAGATTATTGTGACTTTGAATTTAAAGTTTTATAATATAAAAACATCCGTACAACACTCACCTCTTTTAGTCGTTGCTTCTTGCAGTAATGGCATTCTAACCGGATCATTCGTACGAAAAATAGTTTGTTCAATTTGTTTCACAGTCCCATTACGTTTAAAAACATTTAACACAGCAATAAGTTCTTGATACAACACTATCGTAAATTCGTAAAGAGTCACTTTATTTTCACAATTGTTTTAACAATTTCAGTTATTTCTAAAAAAAAACGTTTTTAGGGAATCGATTGTTTTTTTTTAATTTTCTTAAAGTTTCAAGCAATGATTTGCAAGGGTGTAATCACTTCTTTAAATTTGTTTCGCGTCGATTAAGTTTATTTAAAAAAAAGAGATAATAAAGAGTGTTAAAAGTTTCGCTTTTGTCGTGTATATAGGAATCAACTTATGATTTCGACATCGTTCAAGCCACTCGCTTCCCAACATATACGAACATCGGTGGCTTACTGAATACTCGAAACCGCATGAGGGTTGACCTAACCTAACACAACGTGAGCGTCCATTTCCCCCACCACCGTCACCATCGCCACGGCGGCGATCTTCATAACGGTGGGGGTGAGAACGGCACCACGGTCCGGCGGTGGGGATAACTGGAGCAGCACCCCCTCCTTATTACTACCATCCGCGAAAACGAGGAAGTCCTAACTAACACCCTCCGGCTACTTCAGATTCCTTCCTTCTTCGCTTTTACCAAAGCAGGAAGCAATGTTGGCGGTGGTTTCTTGCTCGATCTTTTTCTTTTGAGAAAAACGAGGAATAGAGGGTAATAATAATGAGCCTGAGATGAATTTTAGCGCGAAAACGGGGGCCCCGTAAAGGAAAGAAAATTAGGGTGAAAGTAATTATTAGTTGAGTGTAGGCTTTCACGACCGTAATCCATTGTAGAAATGTCTTTCGGGTGATGTCGTGTAGTTGATATTTAACTTGACGTTTCGCTGACTATCCTGTCAGCTTCTTCAGAAGATTTCTAAAGACTGCTGTTGTTGTCTTTTGCTGCTCGTTATATATCCTATTTTTGTTCCGCTTTGCTGATCCATAACCGTTCTGCTTTGCTGATCCAAAACCGTTCCGTTCCGCTGAATCGCGTCGTTCGTTGTATGACGACTTCGTAGTGCTAACCTCCACGTGTTGCTGATCTTGTATCCATCTTCACGATTGAAGTTGTTGGTGTTCTTCATTATTTCTATGGATTCGCGTATTATCCTCGGGTAGTAGTGGCTGGTCCTGGCTAATACCTTGACGTCGCTGTAGCTTATGCGGTGGTCTCCTTGTTGGTGCAGGTGTTCTGCTACTGCAGATTTTTTTCAATATGCCTAGGGCGTGCGTCTCTCTCGTGCAGAGTGAAAGAGCACGAGAGAGACGCACGCCTTAGGCATATTGAAAAATCTGCAGTAGCAGAACGGAACAGGAACGGTTATGGATCAGCAAAGCAGAACGGTTATGGATCAGCAAAGCGGAACAAAAATAGGATATATAACGAGCAGCAAAAGACAACAACAGCAGTCTTTAGAAATCTTCTGAAGAAGGTGACAGGATAGTCAGCGAAACGTCAAATTAAATATCAACTACACGACATCACCCGAAAGACATTTCTACAAAGTAATTATTAGATCTTGGGGATGTTGCTGTTATCTTTTCTTTGCTTTTCCTACCGTACATTGTCCGCTTTAAAATGGATATGAAAAATGATTTTTTTTCTTGGTAATTTATTGTTGTTAAAATAAATTAGGAAAATGAAACTGAAAAGAATATGGTAACGGACGGAATTTATTTTTTATTAAATTAATTAAAACTAAATAAGAAAGGCAGATATTATTATAGATTATAGAAGCTAGCAATAATATTCAAATTTCCGCATCGCATAGAGAAATAAATTTAAGAAATATAAGGATACTTCTAATTAAACAAAAATTAATTAATTAAATTTAAATTCATAAAATCTGACGAAAAATACGTTGTGATATCTAGCATTAACCTTTATTTCTTATTGTTAATACAAGCTAGTAACAGTCATACAAGAAACACATCAATGTGGCTGTCTGTAATAGACTTAATTTTTACTTTGTGATTGTGTATGGAAAAGAGCCAATCACGTGCTAAATTTTCAGCGCCGCAGTTACGGAAGAAACACATCAAAACATAATCACTGCTTAAGTAAATGATTATATATTAATTTGGAGGAGACATATGAAGCAAGAATTTATGCTTAAAAATGTATATGTTTGGGTTCTTCTAAAAACGTTGAGATTTTGCCTGAAAGGCTCAACAAATATTTGTTGTTCCATTTTCAATATTATAAGTAAATATCTCTAGGACATACGCTTGTTAAAAGGGTAGTACATTGTTATTTATTTGTAATAGTCCCTCTATCTCAAATTAGATAGTGTATATTAAAGTATTATTCTAACTTCTTCAGTTCTAACAGCTTCTTTTTTGTAAAATAAAATCTATGTGTATAATCCCATAATTAGTCGTCTTAAGCCAGTGGCCTTCTGGGACTCCTTCGAGAAAAATTTAGGATCGGTATTAACAGAAACGAAAAACATTTTAGTTAATATAATTTGTTATTTTTTTATTTGAAAATGTAACAACAAATGCAAACGTATTTTAAAAATCTACACCGATAGAAGAAGTACTTGCTTTTTAAATGACAAAATCATATATGTTTTCTTCGATGTCTATCTCTGATGTGTCATTAAAATTACCAAACAAAGTTAACAAATTTATTACAACGTCCATTGTTATAATTTCTTTGTAAAGGTTATTACTAATTTTGTCTATCCTTTCCAACATGATATTCCACATTTCTGATTAAATGACATTCCAGTTTTTCCATTTTTCTGGATAGACTAACAGCTTCGTTTCTAGTTTGTTGTGGATGTTCACTACCTTGAGCAATAGACGTCAAGGCTTTTAGAATTTCC
The DNA here is from genome assembly GCA_902655005.2 of Marronus borbonicus. NCBI lineage: Eukaryota > Metazoa > Arthropoda > Insecta > Coleoptera > Scarabaeidae > Marronus > Marronus borbonicus. Next base: position 368,555 of record LR737387.1, on the reverse strand, counting down.
CTATGACCTCGATATTACGCGTTTACTGCATCAGCTCTAACAAATCATCTGGTTTCAGAAAGACTTTAAAGAACTTGCTTTATGCTTAAATATTTGGCCAATTTATTTATTACCATTTGCCTATTGTGCACCCTCACAAGCAACAAAATTTTCTTAACAAGTTAAGAAAATGCCCCTCGCCTTGTACAAGTGGCAAATTCATATTTCTCTTTGATTCTCACTTGGATTGCGCCCATTCTATTTCGCACAGTATCTAACTGATTTCAGCTTAACATTAGTTTTTAGCTATTAAACAAAGCAATTTGTCCCAGATTAATTAAGACTAAACTAGCATGTAAATCTTGTAATACAAATTGGATCTTATTTTTTTATTTTATTTATTACTGATTAAAAAAGTAATCATAGGTTCTTGGACTCCGCAAACGCATTCATAAGGGTGGACTTGCCCACAACACGTCTTGGTTAAAATTAAGTCTTTACATGATTTCTTCGACTGGAGAAGTGTATGGCATGACGTTGCTGATCTGGGTCTGGGACGTAGCTGCTCTACAGAATTGTACTATTTTAAATTCTCATCTACAAAGAGGCCAAGTAATCTAAAGGCACTAATGAGCTCAAAATCAGAATCGTCTAAGTTGAGATGATTAATTCCGTGTTTCCTATTATAAAGAAAAGCATACAATTAGTCTTGCGAGTACTTCAAGTCAGGGTGCATGTCCACAGCCTCTACATACTCGCATTTTGGAATCTCCCATCATTTTATACTTGTTTGTGTAGTAAAAGGAAAATTTTGTGCCTTAATATGAACACAGCTACAACACTTTCTGGCAAGGCTGGGAACATGCCCCGCCATCTCGGCATTTTGAAATTTCATGTACGCTATCACTTTGTGATGCAAAACGAAAATGTTGGCCTTCTCTTCGTGGGGTCCCTTTATTACTACCAACTAGTATACCAGGGTATGTAATATGCTGGAAAATAGGCCAGATATATTTGAATGTTACGGTAGTAAAGTTAGTGGAAAAGGATTTTGGATATGGATGATTCTCAACTCCCTAGGCAATGCTTTGACGCGTTGTTACACCTTGATACCTCTCCGTTGAATAAAGACTCCCTAAACTGAATATTACAGTTAAAGGCGGTGTCTTGAGATTCGGGGAACAAAAAACAAACAAGCACAATCATAAAAAGTAGCTATTATAGAAAGTTACTAACCATCTGATTAGTAGAGACATTGAATCAGCCCTGAACTCGGAATTTGTGCTGCTATTCCAGAAGATAGCAGTAGTCTATGGATGGGAAAAGAGTATGTGCTGTACAGAATAGGTATTTGGAATATTAGATCAATTAGTCAAATACGAGTATCCAGTAAGTATAAGGTGAAGTGGTACAATTTTAAGAATACGTACCGAATTACGTGCTCTGATGCTTAGAAAGTTTTTTGATTGCGCCTCACTATACCGAACTGGCGTCTTTTTGTTGTGCCAATGGCTTTTGAATTTCCTTTTGGGATCTGTTGGGATAACAGGAGCAAAGTGAATCCACCCGGACAGAATCTGGTAGGCTGACCTACAGTGTCACACACTGATGAGAGCCAAAGAAGTTCGACATATCCGTGTCTTGTGACATACCCGTGTAAAAACGCTGTTTTTAAAGCTTATAGACGTGTATTGGATTTCATACACGTTTGGATGCATTTTTTGTTATTTTTAATTTCACAATATTTTGTATTCATGCATAGGTATATTAAATGTTGTTCAATATATTTAATATACTTTTTAATTACGTTTAGTTTAATATATTTCTTTATTTATGTTAAATATATTATATTCCTATTCTCTATTTTAATAAAAAAATGTATTTGCCTGCGATAGTTTTGCAGTATATTGTGTGTATGCTGTATTACTACGTTGTGGATGCGATCATTTATATTTAATGAGGAAATTATTAATATTAATATATCAGGTTCAAAGCCTTAATATTTAAAAACTTAATACTGGTGCAAAAAATGTTCCTATTCATGCCAAAAAACGGCATAGAACAACCACAAAACGATAGCGTACACGAAATTTCAATATCCTTACGGACATGCCTAACCCGGTATTCAAAGCTTTATAACCTACTTAACACTGAAGCATAAATTTTTTTTTTACAACACAGCAAAACAGCACATAGTGAGAGCGCACACGAGATTTCTAAATGGTGGCAGCGCTGGCATGTTCTCAGCCCCGCAGAAAAAAAAACGCTCTAACCCCGTTAAATTAACCCCCATTAAAGCACAAAACGTTCTTTTTGTGGCACAAAACATCACAAAACGACTCAAAAGAGAGCGTATGGAAAATTTCAATGTGCGGGAGTGGCGCAGTTGGAAACATGCTTGCTTCAAGGCACCTATTTGTCCTCATTTAATTATTGAAAATATTACTATAGCTGCTCCGAGAGCCAATTACTTACCAATAAGTGAAAGAAATTTGTTGGAATAACGAATTAATTGCGGAACAATAATTATAAAGTAAATATATAATCAAATACCCCAGTAGCACAGTTGGTCGGCTGACGGTTGGCCTTCAGTTGGTACAACGTCGTACGGTCGGTGCAATATCCATGACGGTTAGCTACGATGTGTAGAATGTCAGTAAGGCATGCAAAACCAATAACGTTGGGTATCGATCGGGAATATATCTTCTTCTACGAGATTAACGAGGTTAATTATACTTTACTCGTCTTCCTGGGCAGTTGGGGTTTCTTACATTTATTTGGACGCTGGTTACACGTCCTATCACCTTTGCTGCCAGGAGGAAATTTTTTTATGATAATCTTAAAACGCTCTTATCGCTAAGTTGGCGCCATCTTTCACCAATCACAACGCGCACAAAATTGTCATATGAGGACATGCTCGTATACATGAATAAACAAAAGTAATTAACGAATCAGGAACAAATAACAAAATACGAAAATATGAAACATACAAGATGTAAGAACAACTAAATAATAAGAATAATTCACGTTTCCAGAAATTACACTTAAATACTATTGCAAATTAATAATAGTGATTGTACGTTCTAGTAACAAGCTCTTTATATAAACCAAATGGCGTCGTAGGAAACAATTGTCCGTCTTTTTTTAAAAAGGAAACAAGAATAGCCTATCAAACCCGTTATTATTGCATATAGTAACTATTAAACGCACAGTGTTAACAATAAATGTTTTGCTAAAAGAAACCATATTGGAACTGATACAAACACAAAACGAACAGCTTTCTTCTAACAAATAATTACGGAGAGCGGACCATAGCACAGTCAGCAAAAGAAAAATTGTTCTATAAAAGAATTCCGTTATAAAAATATGCAAACAAGCGATCAAAAACTTAAGAAATGGAATTTATTCTACCCAAAAAAATTATATGCCTATTTGTAAATATAGGACGTTTGTCAGGGGTTAAATATATGCTACAATAATGAACTGCCGAAAAAGGAGTCTATAATGACACGAAGAAAATGTCAATCTTCGTGAACTTTCCGCAGTCTAAACTTCCGTTGTGCTCCCTGCATTGTGTTCACGAGTTACACATAACATATGCAAAAAAGCGTACCTCAATCCCCCTCGTGTTCAATAATTGTCGTAATGACCGTTACATATTTGCTTTTTTTCGCAAGTTTCCACTTATGTATCGTGTACCTAAGTATAAATTTCTATTTGATTCTAATGAACCCTCATCAAACGCAAAAATGTATTTTTAAATAATAAGTCCAGGAAAGAAAAAAAAAACGCCCTCTTAAACGCGAGTGCTACGTATTTTGACTAAATTGTCACAATTGGAGTTCGTCAGAACCTTGCAGCTGACTGACTTATTCGTTAAACGTAATTGTATTCGTATTTTTAAGGATCCCCGTCATGTGCTGCTTCGCCGGACCACTTTATCCATGCAACAATCGATTTCAACGCAATAGCAGTTGTATAAATTCCACTAGATTACTCAATTTACCGGAAAGTCAACTTCACCGCAAAATTGTTCTGTGGTAAACTCGTATCTCGATTAAATCTCTCAAATCTCACTTTTTTACAATTCTTTCTTTCTTAGGCATTCCTTCTAAGCTCCATATGCAGATTACGAGTTTGCTGAAATCGAACGATGACCGTTAGATCTTAAAATCACGATAAAGTTCTTTCATTTCGTGATGCGATAAATGTTAGAAAGATGTGGATTTGTACGGAAGAAAAAGATATTATCAGAAAATATATGATTTAAATTACTTCAACTGTAAAAGTGTAACGGACAAAATTTGCATTTATTTGTGGAGAAATGGTTACAAGATTATTTTGATAAGCCGCAGAATTTGGAAAACGTAAAGCATTCTACTATAGAAAATGTGAATACTGAAGCACTGAAACACTCTTTTATAAGCTGTACTTCAACACTTTGCTAAAGCTGATGTTTGGATAACTGTCGTCTATCTATCATTCTTGGAAACAATACTGAAAAAAAAGAACTTACAAAAGAACACCGGTAATTGATACCGATTTATATAAAACTTCTTAAGTTTATAAATCAGTCTAGTGTAAGAACCGTCGTAATTTTTTTTAGGTACCCAACCGTCCATTTTCTGAACGTAAGGCACCTTAAGGCAACGCAACTCCCCGTTATTTGCATTAATGTCTCAATGAATTGATGGAAAGAATTAAAAAATATTTTAGACACATTTTTATCTGTTTTACTAGTATTGAATGATAGTCTCAGTAGCTTTTCCCCAGCTAATGTCGGTTTGTGGGGACAACCCCTTACCTCCCACTTTTTTTAATGTACAAATTTTTATTTTAGGAAAATGTAAAAATTGCATTAAATTTATACAGTGTGCGTTACGTTCCAGGCCGATTTTATTTTTCCGTTATTTTGATTTGGCTTCATTTGTCAGTTCATATTTGATAACTGTAGAGAGTGGTTGATAACAATTTATTATGGGGCATATCAGAATACTTCTGAACACCCGGGTGCCTCTCATAGACACTATGCGCAGGAATTCGGAATATCTGAAGCATGCTTGCTAACAATTCTCAAAACAAATTTGTATTTATTCCCGTATAAAATTCAATTCATGCGAGGACTACATGAAAATGACCATGAGCGACAGTGAAGTTGGAATACTCAGGTACCTTATTAATAAACAAAATAGCTACTGTGGCACTGAAAATCCTCATTTGATACGCCAACGGCTATTTCCCGCCCCCGGTTATTTCCTGGGGATACTCCTACACAATCCTGGTGCTTAAAGACACCACATTTGAAACTAAATTGGTGAAATAACACCAAATGTCTGCAAGAATCTTATGAGAAACATGCTTAAAAGAGCCTTGCATTTGACGGAGGTGACCACTTGACCAATGAATAAAATTTGAAGAACGACGAGCCAGGAGTACCTGTTGGCGTTATCTTGTGCTGAGATATATGCGCCTGCCGTCTAGAAGTGCCTAGAAGCAATAACCAAAAAGCTAATACAGCTACTTATGCAGAATCATTCACATGTGCCAACCCAGAACACTCACGTTGGTAGATTATTCTCCATCTTCTCCTGGTGCAACTATTTTAAATTATTTTATTACTTCTCACCTAAAAAATATGCCGCACACAAAACAAAAATTTACCTAACCAATTCAAAATATTTGATTTAATTCCTCAAAACTTCATTAACGCATTTAATAACATGAATCAATCAATGAATTGATTTAAGATTTAACATAACTATCAGACGTAGTTGTAAAACAACCAGCAACAACCAACATAAACAATAATTCAAAAAAATAACATGGCACTCTCGATTATGTTTTTTGATGGTCATAATAGGCATTCTCGATAATTTATTTGGTGCGGTCCACCATGATACATGTCTCGAAACATTCCTTAATACATGTATCGAACCATTATCGAACCCTGTTGATCCATAGCGATGTGAATCTCTCCAATTATTGAAAATGCACAATGTAGTTGATTTAACAAAATCAGTTTAATTGAGTGAAACATATCGGTTTTTCAGTGCAGATTTTGTTGCGACCTGAAGAAGTTGAATTGACTCTGCATTTTAAATGGAATTCAGTTGAAAATTTAAAGTTCTCAATTTCTAACTAAAAATCATCCAAGAGTATTCGAATGTATCTGATAAAGATAAAATAGTCTACTCGATTTCACGATCAAAACATCCCCTTTAAAAAATTTCCAACACCCCCAAAATTTCATAAGGTACTCCTTTTAAATTTTCTCATAACTCTCCAACTCGACGAGAAATATAAATTTCCAATCATTTTGCAGATTTTAAGGAGCTGAATTGATTTGAAGCATGCGCAAAACTTTAACTTTTATAATTCCAAAGTTATAGCTCTTGAAAGCTTAGCCAATTTCGAATTGTCTTTTTAGCATTTTGGAGGCCGTAACTCGAAAAGTAAATTAGATATGCGGTTGGGGGTTACAGAAATCGATTGTACGTATTCGATTTTATCCAGAAGCACTGGATTTGGGCTTCTTTATTGGAGGGGAACGCCGTGAGAGGGTTTCGAAGTGAAGAAGTTGAAAATTGACTTTGAATTTTGAATGGAATTTAGTTGAAAATTTGAAGGGTGTTCGAATGTGTCCAATAAAGATAAGATAATCTACCCGATTAAACGGTGAAAACATCCCCTTTAAAAAATTTTCAACGCCCTCAAAATTTTATAAGTGGTGCCCTTTGGCTGTTTTTTAATTTTCTCTTAACTCCCTAACCCAACGAGGAAAAGATAAATTTGCACAAGTACCAGCGTTTCATATATGAACACGACCACTATTAAGCAAACTGAAACAACAAATTGATATTTAACTTATAATAAGAACTTTCTTAATAAGTTACTTGAAGCTGTTCCGACACGATATGTCGTCGTCAAAATTGTTTATTTTTTTATATCAATAACCTAGGAACTAAGTCGACCTACTGGATAAAAGGAATCTACTAGAATTTATTGATCACGTCAAAATTTTTTAAAAAAGATCACATTATATTTGAAATTATAACCTGTTGTTTCATTTGCCGTAAGGGACGCAAGGTGACTTTACAGTTACTAGTTTTTTTTTTGATACACAAATGCAGGGAGATACGTAAGAGAAGCGAAAGAGCCCAAGATCCATGACCCAACATTTATTGATTGCCAATTGCTTTTTAAAACTATAAAATAGTTGACGATTTAAGTTATTCTATTCAAAAAAATTCTTATGTAGAATAAAATAAATCTGCAAGTGGGCGGTCGAAGGTCTAAAACCGGCCCTGAATATTTCTAAGTAGGAGGTTGCATCTCTTGTTATTTATAATTAACACACTTGACAATTACATCATCACCAAAAGCTTTGTCTATTCTCATAGATCACCTTGTCATTAATTCCGTGGAAACAACTAACTTGTTAATGCTTGCCACAGCGATATTTCTATTGCTAGATAATAAATCTGTAAGGTACCTGCTTCCCAGTTAATCTACAGACTACTAACACGCCACCCTACTAATAAGGATGCCTAGGAAAAAAAACTAATAAAAAGAGGTATGCCACGCGCTCAGAGCAATAGCGCGTGTTAAAAAAATCGCTATCTAACAATAAGAGAAGGTTGATGCCTCTAGATACACGCCAGGTAGAGGGCAAATGTATGTACATACATAAATCATACTAGTGTACACACATTGTTTGACGCCTTTGTGGCGTTTATTGTGACAGGGTTAACCCTGTACATATATATATATATCGTATATAATGGTATATATATATATATATATATGTATAATGATATGAAGGATTTTCCACCATAAACACTGAATCTATCGTTTCACATTCAAATCTAAAGAGAACAGACAATCACAACAAAACAACAAACGGCGAGCATGACAACCGAATATTCAAATATTTGAAACTACTGTAAATATCTTAATTATACAATGTACACATCTGAAAATATACAACGTGTGTCAAAAAATTAGATTTTTCTTTTGTTATGGATTTTTATAATTTTGTAAATAAAGCAGAAAATTTGAGCACCTTTCAAAACCAACTTGACACCCATTTAACACAATATATCTTATACCGTATACAGGTTGGGCATTTAAAATTGAAAGAAGTTCAAGTATTCTAGCAATTACACTTACACAAGATTAGTAATATTTCAAATTATAACCTTTCTTGGTTAAAAGATTCGGTTATTTAATAGTATTTAAACTTATAAGGGAATAGGTGATAGTTTTGTGGGAAAAAAATGGTTTATCTTTCAACATTAACATGAAAAAATAAACAAAACATATTATAACATAGAAATACATTAAAATATGTTAAATATATTTTCAGTGTGTCGCCCGTCTCTTTCCATGCAGATACTGGTTATCCGCAAAAAGGATCGCGAAGGATCGTGATAAACCTTGAATTTCAAATAACTCCACAAGAAAAAAATCCAGTGAGGGTCAAACCCAAAGATTGAACTGACCAGGGGTAATTAGAGAAACTTCAATTCAAACCACTCAAAAGTATCGACGCACTCCACACTATGCATGTTTAAAATTAGTCCGGGACAGCTGTTTCGACGAGGATATGTCGATTCTAATTTTCAACCAAAGACTGAATGATGTGAGAAAAACTAATTCTCTAATTCTAATTGGCCCACCATCTGCAGTTCTGAGAACACGCGGCACCGTTTGGCTTAAAAGTAGCTTCATTTGACTATAAAATGTGATTCGCAAACATTCTATTATCTTTTAAAGAATTTGGGTTTCCGGGTTGAAACCGCGTCGTAATTGCATGAAAATGCCGACGTTTCGCTCTCGCATTTTTCGTACAGCAGCGACGCAACATGCAGCAGCCCAGAAGAAGCTCCATACAATTGAGAGTGAAACGTCGGCATTCTCATGCAATTACGACGCGATTTCAACTCGGAAACTCAATTTCTTTAAAAGAAAACAACGACCGCGGAAGTCTACAACAACATTCTGTTATCCTCTCGTCACCTCCAAACCATGCAGAAAATTAAAATCGGAGAACATAATCTCTATCCCTTTGAGTGCGTATAAATCTGGGTTTATAAGGCCGAAAATGGTTCTTTTAGTATTCGATTACAACTCTTAAATGTCAAACTTTTTTCGAAAAGATGTTTTACTATTTTCAGTAACATCCGCCAAAATAATTAAACCCGCATATTCATCAGTTACCCACTTATCGTAAGGTTTTTTTGTACCTACTTTCAACAGAACTGCTACCTTTGAATTTTCGCAAAATTAGCTACAGTCGGCTGATTGAGAACATATCAGGATGGCTTTTGTTAAAAATATAAAAAGCTATTTCTTTGTGTGGCGTTGATTGACCACAAAGGAACATAATTTCTTAAGCGTCTTAAGTATACAAAATTAAGCACACAAATAAAATTGAAGCATTTGTCTTCAAAGCCAATTTAAAAAAAAATCTTATCGCACCTAATAAGCGAAATAGCTGTCTGTTATTTGCAACCAATTAAACCCTTTAACGAAGAAAGTTATAATTTAAAATATTACTTATCTTAAAGTGTAATTTCTAGATTAGCTTCAGTTCCTGTTCTAATTCACCAAGCAGCACCAAAAACATGTAAATCGAGAAAATGACATTTGAATTTTTATGAATGTTATACGAGATAATTAACACCCTGTATATATTTTTACACTGCACCCCGTTGAAACATAAACAGTGTTGGTTCCTAACAAAGCAAAAGAGTAAACTCGCGACACTCCACCTGTTTCCAGGCTAAGTCTTAAAACGTTAGAGTCTACGACTGTCAAAATCTTAACACAATTTGCAATACAGCCAAAAGTAATTATCGAAAGTACGCGTAACGATATTATTATTATCATTGCCAATATAATTTAAGTAGTTAGAAAAATAATTAATCTATTTATAATATAAAAATTGAAGAAGGTTGCCCAAACTTGGAACACCTTCAATATTTGCAAATAATATTACAACATACGGCGTGGTATGCAGAAAATCTCATTTCTTCTTTCCATCTTTGGTAGTTTAAACTCTGCGAACGCAATAACGGCGAGTGCGCCATTAGTGTGTCCAACCAAAACAGGTATCCTGGCATGGTACACGGACTGCTCAAAAATAGGTGTTAGAACAGGTATAGGCATTAGTGAGCCTAACTACCACCTTAGAATGCCTACAGCACTCCACACCAACATACTTCAAGCAGAGACCTCTGCTTTGAACTTGTGCGTCATAAACAACCTCGAGAAAGAGACACGGGGCGCAACCAGAACTATATTCAGTGACTCATACGAATCTAGTTAATAATAGTAAATTTAAGGCAATTGGGACACAAAAGCCACGTTACTTTGCTATGGGTCCCAAGCCATCAAGAGATCGAAGCAGACAAGCTGGCAAAAGAAGCAGCCAATACGCCCTTCATCGGTCCTAACCCCATCTCTGGCCTACGAAAGAACTACATAAAATGAATAATTAAAACATGGGAGGACCTCGTACTGGAAAAATATTCCGGGATAAAAACAGGCGAAAACATTCATATCAGGCTCGCCTAAGACAGCAAAGATAGTGCTTTCGTTCGGCAAAGGGGACCTTAGATTATTCGCGGGATTTCTGACAAGTCATGCAACCATAAAATATCATCTATGCAATCTAGGTAAAGTTGAAGATCAAATCTGTCGTCGACGCAAAGAAGATCTGAAGACGGCAGAACACATTGCAGATGTGCTGCCATCAGTCGTACTCAACAACAACATTTCAGTAAACCATTTCTGACATCTACTGAACTGAAAGGTGAAAATCCTAGAGTAATATTAAGGTTTATTGAGAGCCTTCACCTGCTCTAACACATATAAGGCATTTAGTTACAATAGATCTATCAAGGTCGCCGTGACTGAAAGCATTTGTGACATAGTAATACTAGTACAATAATACTTATCAGTGTGTCAATTTCAGTACGCTTTGAGCGAATCTAATAGATACAGTTTTATGAACTCATCGTCTCTTCATTCTTTCCCATTTTACCCAAACGCTACTACAACAAATCGATACGTTTTTTATTTTAATAATTGCAACTCCTTTTATCGTGCCTACCTTTGCTTCTTAATGTTTTCCATTTATACACAATTAAAACTTTATGAGTTTGACATTATCTACGCCAACTCGTCCTCTGATACGCCAAACGTCAATTTAACGCGGACATTATCAAGCGCTAGACAGCACAATTTCCAACAATAACACCAAAGAACTATGCCAATCGCAAGAATGTAAACACCAGGAACTCGACTTGACAATCCTATTTTCGCGCTTTCTCCACTTCCATCCTTTTTCGCGACGCGTTATTTCAACGACGTCGAACTAGATGCATGATACTTTCGCCTTCCACTTCCAAACCGTATAAGCAAATTATCGAAGAAACGGAGCGGGTAAAGCGTATCAAAGAGTAACATCTCTAGAAATGAACATTGACACATTCAGAAATAAAAAGACAAAAAAAACAACTCCGCTGTAAAAAGCCGAAGGAGAAGCTGTGAAAATAAGTCGTAAACGCAACATGAAAAATCGCTATCGGTTGGCAGAACTACGCGGCAGGTCAAATTTTTCTCTTCTATTATTCTCTACTTCATTTTCTTTCGTATGTGCGGATTGCGTGTAAGTATTATTTGCAGGACGTTTTGATTTCTTGAAGAATATCATTTTTTGTCGAAATATAAATCAATTTTTTTACTAAATTTATTGCTAACTTCGCTTAGAAAACGAACTACTGCTTCCTGTCACGTCCGAAGCCAAATCTACAGTTATAATTGGACGTCAACACTTATGCACACAGCAACTCTATATGCCTATACAAACACTATATTTTTTGATATTCACAAAGGTAGGACGAAGTTATCTGGTGTTTGCTCTTGACCTGGGTTATCGTCAGATACAGCTGCTAACATTAGAATTAAGAATATCTTTGATAACTCGCTGCATAACTCAAACCAAACGAAAAGCTACCAATTGAAAGCAGTTTTTTCTCGTTGAAACTATTGTCTAATGTGTAGAAGTGGATTTTCGATGAAAATGATGCAACAAGAAATTTAAATTTACAAAGCTTTGTAGCTCATTTTACTGCTTCGCTTATAATCGGCAAAATTGAATTTAATAATAATAATAGTAATAAATTGCCCTTGTTAAAGTAAAAGAGTATAGTGAACCCTGGCGAAGTCTAGCTTATGCTGCTCGTACTCAACCAGGACCCAACATGAGGCTTAAGATATGTCTAGTCATGTATAGCACTCTCAACAACGCATAGGACTTTCTAAGTAAGTAAGAAATATGCTCTTTAAAGAGAATTTGAATATCAAGATACAAACCGAGATCTTTAGCAGCATTAGCAAAAGGCAAGAGTAAATACCTGAAACCAATAATTGTAAGTTAGCTTTTAAAAATTCGACATGCTGCCTCGAGCCAAAAAGCAAAACATTAGTCTTGTATGAACTAAGAGTTCGATTATGTTCAAAGGACAGATGGCTGATTTGTTATAAAACTTCTTTAATGGTGTCCATAGCATGATGACATTCATGGAAATGGAAAAAATTGAGTAACTGATTTTAAGATGGCAATGTCAGTAGTGTAAATAATAGAGAGTAGCAGTCCAAGTAAAGAACCCTGAGAAACGCTAGACAAAATGTCTGTAGTGTTAGAGCAATTGTTATCGTATTTAATTGTCAATGCTCTGTCAGATAAATCTGACCGTATCAAGATAAGTGAGTTTTCACAAAATCCAAAATATTTTAGCTTAACAGTGAGTAACTTGTGACACATCACATCAAAGGTCTTGGAATAATCGAACAGTAGACATCCCACTATCGATAGATGTTATTATTATAATTTAGGACACAAGCCAAGGCAGAGGAAGTACCAAACCCGCATCTAAAGTCCGCTTAGCAATCTGGACGGTAATTATTATCATCGAAGAAACAGTAAACTTGATTGTAAAGAACTATTTCCAAAACTTTAGAAAGTGTTGGCAATTTAGCGGTAACTTTGTGTTCCATTTTCTTTATTTTATTTACTTTTATATTTTCTTTTAATAATTGGTAAGTCAATTCGTTGAAAATAAAACAAGCAAAACACCTTTTTATATTTATCACAATTTAAAGGCGTGGCCAAGTGAGGACACGATTTAAGCTGATTTTGTTGATAAGTTCTGGCAACAGAGGACATATTCACCAATTTCTTGTATGAAAATATGATCTATATTGAAATTTAAAAATTAGTAGATCATCAAATATCTTTTCACCTGATTGAGCTCTGCCATAACCTTCCTCACTTAAAATCACCCGGTACGTAATATCTTCATTTTCTGCATCCGCTAAATGTATTTTTCTGGAACTTTTTTTGTAACAGGTGATGAAAAATTATAAGAAGCTACTCCATTAAATCGGTCGGTGCCTGAGGAAATGAGGATAGAAAATTGCGGGTTACATTGGAGCAAAGAGATCAAAAGTGATCTGAATGCTTGTAATCGGGGCATTTTGATCCGAGTTACTCGGGGATTATTTAAACGGTTGCCTGAAAAGCACGAATAACATTCTCCTTGCTAACAATCTTGCCTCTATATACAGAAAAGTAAAAGGCCTAGCAAAAGTGTAAAGGCGTCATTTTTCTGCACCGAGATGAAATTGTTTCTACGTCGCCCCCTAATGGGTCCATCCCTAATCAGAATAAACGTATGTAACCATACCAAATATTTAACAATTTCTATTATCCTGCATTAAAAATTAAACAATGCATGGAAGTGCAATTTTTAGAAAAGTGTTACTCATTACTTATGAGTATCCTACACAATATTCTCAACGCTCACCCACACCCCTACAAGCCACTACTACCGTGTATCCCAATTGCGGCACCTCTTTTATCCATCTTTTATCATTACCGATGTCTTCTCTCTAATGTTACGATTCTCGTTTTAATAAGTTTTCTCTAAAGAAAGAGCGTACTTTTTCTTTTATCTTTTCCTTCTTCCGCTGAATTTGCTGTAGTGGAAGCAGTTTGTATACGTTTTCTTTCTATGCTAGCAGAGCTTAGTACCTAATACGGCGTCCCGAAAGTAAAAAAGCGTAGAATTAAGAAAGAAATTACATCAAGCGGCTGGTATTGTCCGTGACAGATTTTTCCTTTGACCTTATCTTTTCTCCCTACCTTTAGCAGTTAATTATTAACAAGAAAGCTTTGTGTCGGTGCTTCGGAACTTAGAATAAAAAAAGAACAATGAATGTCACGGTTTTCTGGATGGATTGGTTATGAAATGTAAAAGTATAACATGTAGACATATAGCAAGCTTAATAATTCATATTAACCTGAAGGTTAATTTCTTATTACAAGTTGAGCTTGTTGAGCTTAAGCTCTTAAAAATATGAATTATTAAGCTTGTTTTATACAACGTGATTTGTTGTTGGCTACTTAATTGCACAAGTTTTTAACCAAAGAAATCGATGGAAATATGCTGTTTTCTTTTAACGACCGTAAATACTCGTTCAGCTTCGTTAATAGTTGAACGAGTAATTATTAAATAGGAAATGCTTATAAAAATAGATTGGTAAATTCTGTTCAATATTTTCGCGATTTTTGCATAAGCATATAGCTCCCCAGGAACATCTTTTAAATCTCGCGAACAATTTAAGTTTGTAGTTGCCACAATAAAGATAATATTCGCATGCATTGCGCCAAGAAATTGAATATATCCACTGTTGCCGGAACTGCCAACTTAAATCGTCCGCGAAATTTAAAAAATATTACTGGGGCTTAGATTACTTCGATTTCGGTTAATTAATTCAAATTATCCATCACATCACAATCGCCATAAATATCGAATTTATCCTTACTTTACCTTAAAAACATTAAAACGAAATTCGTAGGTACTTTTTTGTTATTGGGTCCAGAATTTTAAAACAACAAAACACTTACAAACCGTCTTGGCAATCCGAAAAACAAAACAGACATGGACGGATAGGTCGGGGTTTATAAAATTGCATGACAAGACCCATACTGGGTAAACGAAAAAAGCGATAGGCGCCAGATTCAAGGAACGCATCAGATCTTATCGACTTAGTAGAATAGAATCGTCAAGTGCAGCACAACACATAAACGAAACTCGGCTTAATATTAAATTAGAAAACCTGAAACTAATTAAGAACGTAACTTCTCCGCGGGAATTAGACGCTTACGAATCTATTTACATAAAAAGCATCAAATAGCGCGAACGGACCATTGCCATTCTTAGCTCTGTTTTGTTGTTTTCATCTACCTTTCGGTATTTTTCGCATGTTTTAGTTTTAGGATGCATAAGCGGCAAAAGTAGTTACTTGTAAACAACATTTTTTTTGAAAAGTAGGAATAGAACATGGGAGTTTTTTCTTACATCATTCGATGAACGATTGAAAATGAGGATCAATGCTTCCTCGAAACAGCTGTCCCGGATTACTTAATTAAACTTGTGTGGTGCGGAATGTGCCGATACTTTTGTGTTGTTTACCATACTATTTCGCTTCGCCGTCTCTATCTCTGTATGCAGCCGTTGAACACAGATAACGAACAGTGTATGCACCTTACTAATTTTCGATCCTACGGTTTTATTTCTTTTCTCATTTTTACGGAAATCTTTAAAAGGCGGCTGAAAATGTCGGTGAAGAGTCCCTTTTTTGTTTTAATATCAAAAAGGTCGTTTTAAAAAAGAAAAAGTTAATAACACTCAAAAAGCACTCGTTACTAACATTCAAAAATATACATTACAAAGGATGTTTATGGTCTTATGGTTTTATTTTCAAAGGGAGACTAAACATCTTAAATAAGGTCATTAACGGAAAAATATCTTAACAAAAGTTGCATAATAAAAGAGGTATTAATGTTGTTTTAATCGGTGATTAAACACATTAAAAAAAGGTTTTTAACGCTAAAACGATTAATCAACAACTTGTGCAAAGTAAATGAATAGGTTATTAGTGACTTTTTTACTAAATAGGCTGATGTGTCTAACTTTTACCATCTGTCCAGCTGTTTCATCAATTGTCACTACACTCCTGGTTTGACGTGAGTTCTTCCGAATAAATCCTAATAAGCAAAGTAAAATTGGTCCATCTCACCAACAGTGAATACGTTGACATGCTAATTTATGGGGAAGTATGCCAGAATTCTGCTGCTGCAAGTTGATTATACGCTAGTAATCTGTGCACGAGAAACTGGTGTTACTCCAAACACGTCAAGGTCAGGACACCAACGAATTTTGAATGCCGAAGAAGAAGTCTTAAATCTTGTCGAAGAAGATAGAAGAAACTAGTAGTACTCGAAAAATATCTCGCCAAGTAAATATATCAAATCGAACTGTCTGGCGAACACTGCGCGACAATCAGTTGTATCCTTTCCATGTACAAAAAGTACAGGCTTTACAACCTGAAGATCATCCATTATTTTAACAATTTTGCCGATGATTTCTACAAAAACATGCTTGAATTCCAAACTTTTCTTCCATTGTATTGGCGAGTGATGAGGCATCGTTTACACGTATAACGGCATAAATAACTGTCGTAATACTCATATCTGGGCTTTCCAGCACAGATTTTCGATAAATGTTTGGACCGGACTGATCAACGGACAACTTATTGGCCCCTTTGTGTTGCCAAATCGATTGAATGGATATGATTATCTCTTGTTTTTGCAAAATCAGTTGATGGAAGTATTAGAACTATTCTTCACGATGGCGCACCGCCACATTTTAATCGTTTAAGTGGATTGGTCGAGGTGGTCCTGTTCCATGGCCTCCTCGGTCACCCGACCTTAACCCCCTTGATTTCTACTTATGGGGCGTTATGAAGACCGTGGTATAAATCAACGAAATAATTGATTTAGATGATCTTCGTAACCGCGTTGAGGCAGTTGCGGCGACAATTCAACGGCAAGACCAAGGGCTAGTAAATTTTCACAATTCATGGATACGTGGAGCGAGACTTGCGTTTAACAACTAGTGTAAAGTGGATGCCATGAAAAACATAAAAAACTGTTTAATTTAATACGCTTAATCACTACTTAAAAATAAAAAAAAATAAAAACTACAATTTTTTTATCATTGATATCTCTCTTATTATGCAACTTTTGATAAGATATTTTTACGTTAATGACCTTATTTTAAGATGTTTAATCACCCTTTGAAAATAAAATTAGAAGACCGTAAACACCCTGTATAAAACTATAAATTATATAACTTCAAAGAAAAGGATAAATAATGGAACAAATAATTCATACAGAAAATATAATTTAAATAAAGTATAACTGTGAGCCATCTGTATTACAAAGGTATAACTAATTTATATGTTTAGTTGTTATGGCCATGACGCTTTTTAAATACAGCTTCTATTACAGAAAACTTTTTTTAAATAATATTTTGTGAAACGATAACACATTTTATATAGAAGAATCTCTACTTTATCGACCAAACAGAACTAATGTTAATTTTAAATTTAACCAAATCCAGTTTAGTACCCACCTCTTTAACCGCAAAAACGTTTTTTTTATTTTATTCAAGAATGCGAAACAAAGAAGCATACCTTCGTAATCCTTCTACGAGATAAGTTGAAATTATTCATACAGTAAGTAAATCAAGTATTCCTCTTTTTTCATATTTCAGATATTTTCTGCTAGTTTACAGTTTAAAACTATGTCTCGTAAAACGCAGAAAGTTTTAGAATCCCAAATGCACGAAACTTTATACAAGAACATCTATATTTTAACTTTTTTCCATCCACCACACAAGGATTTCCATGATGCATTCAAGAGAGATATGTTTCTTAAAAATAATAAGACTGCATTTATTCATGTTGTCTATTATCTTCTGCATGTATTAGATCCTGCTGTCATAAAAACGAAAATACCATCTTGGCCTATATTGGGCATATCTTACGAGAGGCAATTTCGCAGTGAAGTGATGAAATACCTCAATGAATTGAATGATATCTATGAGAATGCGAATTTGCCAAATGTTATGGCATCCCAATTAGTTTCTCCCGGTGGACATCGGTTTTCCAAGTACATGTTAAAGTTGTCAACTTTAGTTTTACATGAAGTTTTGATGAAAAATATCGATGCAAACAGCACTATACTGGTGAAACCAAATTTATCTAGGGATACCAATCTAGCAGAGAAACAAATTAAGAATCTAGATAAATTATCAGTTCACATTAACAAGCAAACACAAAAATTAAGATTGAAATTTCATGAGAAAACTTTGAAATTACGGGAGGAAGCGGATAATATTGTAAGGCAATTAAAAGAGGCTCAAAGTGCCATACCTGCATTACAAATCGAAATGCAAACACTTGGCGTAAGTACATGCGAATATGAAAATAAACTTGATCTTTTGAAATCAGACTTATCAAAGCTTACATTGAGGTGCAAAACATTAAGGGAAATCAAAGAAAAATTAGTTGATATTTCAGAATCGAACATTACATTACCAAGTACCTCTGATGAAGAATTAAATCTAACAACTTTATTTGAAAAGTTCAACTTAGAGATGGTAAATCATTGTCTAGAAATAGAATTGTATACCGAGCCTGAATTGAATTGGTATATTAAAAAATTCTCAAAATGTAATGAAGATTTTGTTTGGTTGAAAAATAATATGGATACTATTCACAAGAAGTGGTTAAATCTATCTGCTGATATTCAAAATAATTCCAGTAATTTTAAGAATAGGAAGGTGCAAGACAAACATTTATTTCCAGTGGCTTTATCACCAAATGATTGCACCATATTAGCAGTGCCCTTGGATGTGAGTCAATCTATGTGAATCCATTTATGTAATATATATGAATATATTTGCCATCGTATTTTTTGTAAGAGTTCAATTAAAATAAATTTTTCGTTTAAATAACAATATTTATTTTTTCCGTCTATTTAGTACAATAAATACAGAAGAAATAAAAACAATAATCATGAACTGGGAAAAAAATCACAAGGTTGGATTTGGTTTGAGTCCAAAGGATGGAGGAATGGTTGCATCCAGCCTTGCTATAAATACCACATTTTCATGTTAAAGCTAACCTAATGCTAATTCTGTGACCAAATTCTAACTTAACAAAAACAAACCATTAATGTATAGTATGTAACCATTACACAAAGGAATCTCCATTCTGTTGTTTACTGAACATGAGTTGAAGCATATACCTTTTAAACGCACCAAGCATGTTGACTCCTTAGGGCACTCTGTTGAGAAAACGAGCTTTCAAGCAATTATATTTTATGAAGCGGTGGACTGATTAGACCACGAGATCTAATATTGATGTGATGGACATCAGTTTGGAAAGATATTTTATTGTATAAATAAGAGGGTGTTCCCGTGGAAATTACAGGATGGTACATGCACAATGCCCTTAATAAGAAGCGATGTGTGCGAAATATTATCATATTTTCTGACATATAACTATAGACAAGAATTTTGCACCCTTTGAATTCCCCTTTGATCGCAAACATCGATGCATAGACCATATACATAAAAGGAGACAGCACAAGGGCATTACACAAGGATATTACGTTTTGGCAGTGTGTCCATGGATTTGGTGCAAACTTATACAACAGTGAACGTTGATAAATTTTTAAAACTATCTTGTTTTAATTTTTTTTATATATATTTCTGGATATAAAGTAACTTTATAATATATTGGTTAACTAAAATAAATTCAAATGTGATAAAAACAAAAACAAGGCATCCATCCTGCTAAAAGTAGTCTGCATCTCTGTTAATATCCTCCAACAGTGCTGAATCAAATTTTGTAACATATCCAATTAATTATGTTAATTTAAATTGTTTTCGAAAAAAAAGGACCAATAATTTTATTGCATAAAATTTTATACCACACATTTATTTTAATATAACGCATTAATTTAGATTCTCTTCTGCCCAATATCTGCAATTCTGGGATGACACATAACCATTAGTGGTAAAAGTAGCTTCATCCGAAAACAAAATTTTATAATGGGAAAGTTGATCCTCCATGACATTTTCACCAATCCAAGTACTAAATTCTAATCTAACTGCATCGTCCCGGGGATCCCCAGTGTCCTTAAATACTTTTTGCAGTAACATCCAACTCTGCCGCTCTCTTACGTAGTGATATTTTTGTATCTTCTAGTACTGGTCCCATAGTTAGAACAGTTACTGCACCATCTGCATTGTATTATTTTTTTGTTTTCTTCTTTCTAGCAACAGCCAGTTTCATCAAATTTCTTAACAAGCTTTTTCAACAAATTACTAGCGATATTAATGCCAGGAAGTTTAACATTAAATTTGTAGATCGCCGTTCTCTATGAAATATCACCAATTCTATAACACTTAATCAAATAAATTTGTTGTTGCAATGTTAATTGTGATGGTTTGTGATTGCCACTTAAATCTAAGACAGACAAATAATTAATGTCAACTGAATTTTAAGAAAATGCAATTATCAACAATAATTTGAACCTGGTTAAATTTTTGTTATATGCATACGGAAAGTAATCAATGCAATTTTATACGATTTCTAATGGTTTTAAGGCAAGCAAAAACTTTCATAAAGACACTTCTTTCATAAAATGTAGAATAAAAAAGTTTTCCTCCTTCTGCACCAAATCCATGGATGCACCAAAAAAGAATGTCTAGTGCTTGTGCTATGTTCTATAACGTTATCACAGTAGCAAATTGTGAATGGTCTACTGTTAACAAATATAATTTCTTATTTCTATATATTTAGATATGCAATTTTTTTTCATAAGAGTTGTATATAATGATAGCGTAAATACATAATAATAATTAATATATTTATTTACAGAATTGGCATACTTATTGTTGGCTAAGTAGTTTCTGTTATGGCATTCGGATATAATCACTTCTCAGTAAAATTTTAAAGAGGCAAATCTCTACCAGATCGATGTTTCTTACAGGAAACCAGTGCCTAAAATGTAAAAATTACAAATATTTCACTTCTTAGTGACAATATTCAAACTTCCCTAGGAGAAGATATATCGACACAGCCAAAAACACAATATTTTGTCCTCTGCAACTTATCCATGCCTGTTCAGTAGAATTAAAAGCAACGAATGCTAAATAAACTATAAAGAACTAAAACTAAATAGATAAATACACCACTAAACTAAATTTAAACTATTATTAGATAACATTACACTATATACAACGACAAAAAAAGTATCCTAAATCCCTCTAAATAAATAAAAACAAAGGAAAGCTTCTAAACGAAATTGAAAAACTGAAAACTAACGAAAAACAAGATGGCGCAAGCATGGGGCACAAGATAATAACATTTTAGTTACACTCGCAGCTTCGTAGAGATCTCTCTAATACTCTCCCACTAGCAATCTAAAACTAACCAAGAGTCCTCCGCATCTGGTTAAGGGCATTCCATTCGATTGCATGTTGTCACGTTACCGTGAGATTAAGGTTAATTTCTAAAGGGTATGATTTTTTCAGAAAATGCCGACGTTTCTTCGTTTTTCTCGCCTATTACGTCTCAGTCAAACCGCTACATACGTAAGTAGATCTGTAGTTGTGAGAAATAATACAATCCGCCTTCAAAACAAGAATCTCACAGGTAAAATTTAGATTGCCTTTCTGTTATTTTACGCAACAAATAATTAGCTGCTTTTACAGCGAGTGCAATATTAGCACGATTTCAAAGCACTAGCACGGAGCCGAAAGAAGATGAATATCATTCCATAATTAAAGACACCGAGGAGCCAGCAGGTATGTTTTTGTGGGATTACAGATTGCGATTAAATGCATCTGCGTTTACTGCTTAGGTCAGGCTACCAAACATGAGTTTCAAGCAGATACTAAGATGTTATTGAATATCGTTGCGAAGTCTTTATATTCTGATAAAGAAGTGTTTGTGCGTGAGTTGATTTCAAATGCAAGTAATGCCCTGGAGAAGTTTAGATATACGTTATTGGCTGATGGTGAAGCGATACAAAAATTAAAGGATAGTGGCAGAAAATTAGAGATACATATCTCAACTAACAAACAAGCTAGGACTTTAACGATACAGGTATTTGTTAACTTG
Source organism: Marronus borbonicus (assembly GCA_902655005.2). NCBI lineage: Eukaryota > Metazoa > Arthropoda > Insecta > Coleoptera > Scarabaeidae > Marronus > Marronus borbonicus. Next base: position 346,463 of record LR737387.1, on the reverse strand, counting down.
TGGTGAAGGCTCAATGGGCTAGACAAGCTTTTTAAAGCTTGTTACAATCAGTACAGTCAGATCCTCTTACCACTAAACCAGCGAGCCATTAAAGTTTATATCATGAATGTTTGCATTTTGTCGTTAGTTACATGTTGTAGTAAAGGTAAGCATTTATGTGCACGTCTTATTCTATGTGCATACTGAGAGAGATATAAATGTTTAGGATACACATTCATTTCCATTCCTCTATTAATAGTAGAATTGGTTACCGAGATAAAATAAATAAATTAATACGACATAACTAGATTCATATAGCACTTTATAATTTCGATTTAGACAATGTTTGCTTTGCATTGTGACATCTACAGAGTTGACGTTTACCAGTTATCTGGTCGCGTTAATTATATTGGATGAACTATGAACTTACAAAATACATCTCGCGCTTCTATGCACTTTCTATGCAGCATTACTGTGATGATTTTTAAGTTTCATTAGAAGAGGTATAGTATATTTAGATGAAACTTGGATTTTTAGAATCGGAAAGGTGCAATGGCAAACGCTTCATCGTTTTTCGTTCGAACACAAAAGATGGATCTTTTTCAATGCAAGCAAATAGATTGGTTTACCGTTGGGAAATGAATAATTCATTGTTCATAAAGGGCGTTGAAACACAACTGATCCCTAACTTAGAAGAGCCATTGTTAATTTTAATGGATAAGACTGAATAGTGGCAGCTATTATTAATTAGTAGAATATTAATAAAATCCTTTTCCAGAAATCCATAAACAAAAGTGAACTCTTACAGTTAACAAAAAGAAAACAGTGTATGTAGTTGATAAGCTACTCCAAGCACATGGTAAAGTGGTTTTGTGGATTCTCCATATTATACTATCATTGTAATAAGCATATTGGACGAGATTGATGTGAAGAAGTCTTAAATATGCAGGAAGAAAGCTTAGTTTAAAACTTGTAAGAGAGTGTATGAATAGGAAGCAAATATGGAAGAATTTATTAACTCTGAAGTGTGGTTCTGAATATGGTGATAGCAAAGACTTTGCATCTTTGCTGAACAATTTATTTTTGAAGTTAACCCATTATTATATATTACCTTTCGTTTTTTGGGACACCTTCATTTATAATTGCTGCTTACGTTACGTTACTGTGACGCAAATACAAACATTCAGATATGAACAATGTATAAATTTATCAGTTATTTTTTTATGTGATTTTTTGTTTTCTTTAATAGGACACTGGTATAGGTATGACAAAAGATGAATTAATAACCAATTTGGGTGTTATTGCAAAATCTGGCTCGAAGGCATTCATACAACAACTGAAAGACAAACGCGATCAGGGCGATAATGGAAATATTATTGGACAGTTTGGCGTTGGATTTTACAGTGCCTTCATGGTAGCAGAGAAAGTTGAAGTGTATTCCAAAGCCGCTACAGAAGAGCAAGGATATCGTTGGTCCTCGGATGGGTAAATATATTAAATTCTTTGCTTCGAAAATATCAATATTAAAAAATTTAGCACTGGAAGTTATGAAATTCAACCAGCAGAAGGCGTGCAGTATGGAACAAAAATTGTAGTACACTTAAAGGTTGACTGTAGAGAATTCGCTGATGGTGACACGATAAAAGAAATCATACAGAAGTATAGTAACTTTGTTGGAAGCCCAATTTATTTGAACGGAACACGAGCAAATGTCATACAACCATTGTGGTTAAGCAATCCCAAAACTATAACCCTGCAACAACATGCCGAATTCTACAAATACGTCAGTAATAGTTATGATTTGCCAAGGTATACTCTACATTACAATACCGATGTACCATTATCTATACATGCTTTGTTATACTTCCCAGAAGGTAAACCAGGTGAGTTAATACAAGATTTTCTGTTTGTAAGAAAAGGCAATGGAAAGAATTAACCTTTTTTTTATTTTGAAGGTTTGTTTGAAATGTCCATGGATACCAACTCCAGTGTTGCCCTGTACAGCAGGAAAATTTTAATCAAACATAAAACCGATAACATTTTACCTAAATGGTTGCGATTCATGAAGGGTGTTGTTGATTCCGAAGATATACCATTGAATTTGAGTAGAGAATTGTTACAAAATAGTGCATTAATTAGGTATGATGCATGAAAATTAAATTACATACTCGAATGCTTTGCCACTAGGATACTGAAACACTTCACTAACTTTCGATAGCTATACTACTGCCTTAAATCAGTTAATCTTCACTACTGAAAATTATAGCATAGCTATCCAAATGTTTGTTCTATGTTAGCAAAATGTTATGGTAGGAATGATAGTGCACTGCTTCAATTGAAAATCTTCTTACACTAAACAATACAAAAGTATCGGCAACCTCCTCACCACACACGTTTAATTAATCCGGGCGGCTGTTTCGAAGAAACGAATGATCCCTATTCTCAACCGGTCCCTACTTCGAGAAAAATATTATTTACAAATACCTATTTTTACCGCCTACATGCCGTAAAGCTAAGACATGCGAAAAAATAGGGACAAATAGATGGAAGGATCTCTTGGCATTGTAGACCGAAACATAAAACATGTGCAGCGTTATCCCAATAAATCAAATAGAAGTGAGCACAACAACGGTCCATTCTCTCTATTCATCAAATGTTTGTTGCTGTCTATGTAAACCGTTTCGTAAGCGTCTAATTCCCGCGGCGAAGTTACATTCTTAATCAATTTCAAGTTTTCTAATTGAATACTATGCCTGATTTCGTTTGTGTTGTGCTACACTTGAATCTAATCTACCGAAACGATAACACTTGATGTGTTCCCTGAATCTGGTCGTTAGTTCGTTTGACCGATATAGGCTTTATCACAGTCACTGCATGTAATTTTATAAATTCCCGACCTTTCTTCCATTTTCGGTTTATCTTTCGGAAGAGATGCCAAGAAGGTTTGCAGGTGTATTTCGTAAACTGAAACATACGTTCCTATCTTGACCCCTAAGAACTTTACTAATACCTTTCGATATGAGGTGAAATCATTATTGATCTTACACTAAAATCTAACTTCACATTTTTGACATAGAAAATTACGGAACGTCTTAACTCAAAAAATTTTGAAGTTCTTGAAGGATGAAAAGAAAAAGAAACCTGAAGAATATGAAAAGTTCCATGCAGACTATAGTCAATTTCTTAAAGAAGGGATAGTGATGAGCCATGATCAAAATGAAAAGGTGAGTTCAAATTAAATTGTTTCATTTATATTTTAACATTCTAAATTTTAAGCTCACTTAACACATCAACATTTCAAACTTATCTATTGTATAAATGTATAAAAAACAGCTACAGATTAACCTATTCGTAAATCTCACTAGCGGATCTCTCTTCGCCATTTCTAGAGATAGTAGATCCATCAACTTCCTCTTGTAATAGGTCTTCATCGCTGTCTTCCGCCGGTAACTCCTCCTCTTCTTCCCCAACTTCCGCATTTTCGCTCTCAGTTGTTGTACTAGACTGCGTTAAAATTTCAGCCCCATCTAGAACTCTATTCTTCAAATTCCCCATCCAAAAGGCCTCGCAGCAATCGTTTGCGACCAAAGCCGCTTTGACTCGGTAGATCAAAGTTTCTAAAGTTTTCTTAAAGTTAGGTACATGTTTTATGGTACTGCTATCTTTAAGATGCTTCCAAGTACAGCAGAGATGGTGTAAGAATCTGGTAGAAGTTTGCAACGTCTTTAGAATCTCCACTACTTCATCTGGTTTTGATTTAAGCATTATTTCCAAAATTGGAATCCCCTGTGAAAGGAAGACGTTCAAAATGGCATTGGATTTTTGCAAAAAAGCAATGTAGTTAATCTTAACATCTTGGCTCTTTGCGATGTACATCAAACCTTGCATTATGCTAGCCGTTGTTTTCCAAAAGACGAGGTGCTCTTTGTTTGTTAAAGAGATTACTTCAATTTTTACCCTTTCAAAAGTGAAATGACACAAATTTCTGTATAAAACTGGGAAATTACCTTTATTTATGCTCAATAACATGTTGAGATGGTCATCTTTGTTTTGTAGACTTTCGATTTCTTTCTGTAGAGTTGCCACAATTCCAGAAATCGTTTTAATATTGGCTCCATCTAGATACGCCTTTATTAAGACGTCCAAATTCAAATTCATAGCTTTTCCAGAGTCTAAGTCTCCAGAATTATTGTACCATTTCTTATTAAGGAATTTTCCACTGATTGCTGTCATTTTCTTTTTTATTTCAATATTTTCTTTGTTAATCTTATAAAGAGCTTCAACTGCCTTAACCAACCAAACAGCTGGTTGCAAATATAAGCATTGATCAGCTGATATGATAAATTTATTCGCAACGTTTCGACTGAAGAACACGATTGATTGCGAAGAAGTCTCTTCGTCGACTAAATTCTTTAGGCAGTCCCTAAGTAAAATTAAATTCTTGACGAAACCTTTCCAACTGAATAATAGCATGAAATATTGCAAACACAAACAAAAAGAGCTCTTTAATGTCATTGCATCAGATGTATATAAATCTTCATGATCATCTTGGTGTTCCACTTTGTCCAATAATTTCCCTATCTCTTTTGAGATCACTTCGAAGTTTGCAAATATCTTAGGCGCGAATTGAACGCAGTCTGTTATCAGATTGGTGTGGTTAATATCACTCAAATTCGGCATGCCCAAGTTCTTATTGTTTACGATCACGTTTAATTTCTGCACCACGTCACTGATGACATATTCGAAAATTGTAATATTGATTTTAATTTGAACTGATGATGTATTGGCTTCTACATCGTTTAAATCAAGAGGATATTTAAGTAGAATAATCAAATCTGTATCTAACTCGCGAAATTCCGGTTTAGGAGCTTGAATTGCGGTCCGTTTTAATACGGGTTTCTTCTTGTGGGTACCTACGAAGCTTGTAGAAGTTGAAGCTGTAGTCTCGTTGAGTAAATCTATCGCGTCGCTGGCATTTGTTTTAAATTTCTTACTGGCACGGTTGATTTTAGTATCGGATTTGGTTTTAATTGGTGAACCTGACATAAATGGTTTTGTTAAAACTAATAAAACTTTCTTCCACCATCCTGTATATATAATTCTAAGGCTGATATTCACAGTAGGGTTTTACATTTACTCACCCAAATTACT